>JAFVLL020014276.1:0-23615 GCA_021397915.2 Tor tambroides | reverse complement strand
CTCGTTTAAGAGAGTCCACGAGCCCCTGAAATGGATCGGGATCACTCATCTGTGCCGTCTGTATCGGTCCGATCTTCTGTAACGGAAGAGGACTGGACACAACAGGTTAGTAAAAGTAAAGGTGTTTATTTTCAGCACAGAGAGTTCGGGTGATGAATCCAAGTAGTAATACGGTGAGTAGTAATGTTGTAGAGAAGTTCTTGAGCTTGGATGAGTGATTGATCTTGCATCTGATCGTTACAGGAACTTGGAACGGATATGGGAGGATGCACACACCTCAGTCTACCGGAGCCTGGTGAACTGGACGCACTGGAGAGACGAGGAGACACTAGGAGGAACACAGGAGGTAAGTAGAGCAGGTGAGTATACAATGTAGGTATAGCAAGTCAGAGAGTCCTCAACGTATGAACGAGATCGGACAGTGAAGGTGTCTGAGGTGTGTGCTTATATACTGCTGGTGATGAGGTGCTTGATTGATGACAGGTGTTAGTATTCAGGTGACAGGGATCGTTGTGATTGGGTGGTGATGGAGCCTGGCTGATCCGTAACAGTTATCAATATTTATGTATATTTTATATCTAAATATCTATAATATATACTTTAAATTGATATGTATCATAACATCCCTAATTTTCAACAAGAGGCAAAATAATTACGACCACTTTGCTATCTGATATTGTATTTCCTACATATGCACTGTGGCTGGACATAACCACCACATTTGTAGCGACTGCTTAGTATATTATACTAGCACCATTACTGTGATATTTCATTCTGCTACATGTTACATGTTTCACATACGCTGTTGTGTGCCTTGCATGTATCAGCCAGTGGATGTGTGCACAATAGTGTAAAAATTGTCAATAAGGTTTTTGAAGTGAACAAGAATATCTAAAAATCTATAAAATCAACATTTGAGAAAAAAAAAAAAAGCAGTTCTCTTGAGCTGCTGTTGACTTGGTTAAGAATGATGAGAGTGAGGAAATAACACTTATAACACAAATAAAAGATGTGTAGTTATTAGGATACAGATGCATATTGAACCAGTGTTATAATGTTTCTGAATGTGTGGGACAAACAGAGATCACAGACAAAAGCTTAAGAGTAAAACTCCAATTGTGAACTATCAGTGGTGCAAATTAGGAATTTTCACATACAGCATTTTTTATGCCATACATAAAAAACACACACAGGTTAGCCTGACATCTGCTTCACTTACATAGATTTTAATATGCTAGCTACAGTAGTTAAAAATAAAAGTTCATTAGCTTAACCAACATGATGGCCAGTGTGTAAAGAAGTATAACTCTAAATTATATATTTCTGCTTCTCTATATTCTACCCAAGACGAACGTTCAAAAGGGTGTCCATCCTAAAAAACTCCCTTCAGGAACTGCTGGTTTCTTTTCAGGTTTGGGCAGAGAAATCTTCCAAAAAGGCAGACCATATTTGCTTGAAAAAATAACCATTTTTCATTGCTTTGAAAATGTATCAGAAATTAATTTGACCAACCATTGCCCTCAGATACAGATTACTCTGTATTTTGCCTTCTCATGTACCTTCACCACAGGAGAAACTGTGAAGTTGTGTGATGGGTCTGATTCAGCTGCAGTTTTCCAAAACAGTTCCTGTAGTTTTTCACACCAGGAGGAGAAGAGGAGGGCAATGACCCAGGAGGAAGTACAGAACCTGGAAGAGGAAGGATGATGATCAAGAACTGAGGAGCTTGCATCACAAATGGGATTGGCACCTTCAATAACCACGACTAAGGTGCCCATGAGAAAGGTACCAAACCCCCAATTGCTCCCTGGGTGCAAACTGTGGAAATTTCTAATTGTGCCACTTATAATTCATTATTGGAGTTTGACCCTTGAAGTTTTTGCCTGTTATCTTTGTTTTTGTCTTACACATTCAGGAACATTAAAACACCAATTCAATATGTGTGTGTCTGTATGTTGTAGGAAGGAAATGAAGTTCTGCCTAAATGTTGTGACCAAAGTGCATCTGTGCACGTCCTGACTATGAACACAGCTTAGTGTCATTTCCTCTCACTCTCATCAACCTTAACCAACTCAACAGCAGCTCAAGAGAACCTAAAGGATTTTTTTTCATGAAATTATAAGATGTTCTTGTTCACTTCCAAAAACATTATTACAGTTTTTCCACTATATATAGTAAAGGAATTTACCGTTTAAATTACGATAATTTTATTTACATTGATTTTATTCACAATGTCTGTTGGAGGAGCATCAAAATAACGTGTTAGTAGATATTTAGCACAGTCTACTAATACTCTTAACTACTGTTAGCTGGCATAGTTGCAAAATTAAAGGGTACCATCAAAATAATTAGACTGATATTACAATAAAAATCAAATGTGTCATATTATACATTCATAATCTCTGATATGTAATCTTATGGGTGTTTGGGAGAAAAAAACACTTATGTTACATAAAGCAGACAAAGACCACTTATAAATAACATGACCACATTATAAACCCTTTTGCAGGTTTACAATAAGACTTTTGTATTTGTCATTTTACAGTAAAAACACTAAGATGTACTCAGTTATTGTGCAGATCTTAAACAATGGCAAGATATGAGACTTATAATACATAATTATGGGAAATAGAATCCATTGTAACTTAAGTGGATGCAATGTGTTCATTGTGTTATAAATCATCGTAAAGCTACTGTATAACCACAAATAAGTATTGTAATGTATTAAAACTGTTATAATTACTCATGAGATGATACAACATATTAAAAGTTGTTGTATATATATATATATATATATATATATATATATATATATATTGCATTATGCATTCATTATAATGCCTTAAGAACACCCTTGTAATTTATTTTAAATACAGGCTTCATGGGAAGTGTTACCAATTTTTTTTTTTTTTACTTTTTGATCATCTGTTGAGATACAGTCTCTGCTACAGTCGCTACTAGGGCTGGGTATCGTTCAAAAATTTTCGATACCGATACCGATACCGATACCTTGAGTTCGATACCGGTTCCTGAACGATACTTTTTTCGATACCAATTTTATGAAATCAGTTTTAACAAGATTACATTATCTCAAAAAACTTTGGTTTTATTTTTTCAGCTTGTTGACGTTTATACAGACTCAAAGCCTCATCTCCTGAGCCATTGCACAAAGGAACAAAATATGTCCAACACAATAAATCAGTGCAAATAATTTTAATAAAGCTCAAATAGTTTTCAGTTTACACTTGTGCGTGTTTGTTTTAAAACACATAGCTCAGACAGAATCATCATTTCTATTCATTTATTCTAGGTTGTTAAAGACTTCAAGAAATTTAAAATCTTTATCCACTTTCGTAAGTGGGTGTTTTATTTTCTTTCACCATATGTTTTATTGTTATTAAATTCTGTGTTGTAGTATGTCTAATTATTTCATATTTCATTATTTATTCATAAAAACTACTTAGTTTATTCAAATTTATTCTTAAAATAGCCTTATGAAATGTTTTATTTTTCCTCAGAAATTCTGTGTTCTGTACTGGTTTTCAAATGAAGGAATAAAGATTAATTTCTAATGATCTTTAACGTCGTTTCCGAAGGATGTCAAACACTGATCAATCAGCGCCGCGTCAATTATAGTCAAACACACCTAGTGCTGCAGGTTTATTGCCTCACTGACGTTAATGAGATTAACCCCTTAGGTATCGAAATTTAGTACCGAACGACAAGACGTTTTTCGATACTCGGTGGTATCGAGGCAATTCGGTCGGTGCCTAAAAAGTATCGAACTCGATACCCAGCACTAGTCGCTACTAAGGATCAGAAGATCACAAAGATGCTGAAGCTTAAGAAATGCTCCAGTATCACAGAAAATTCACCAAGTGCTTCTTATACACAGTAAGAAAATGCAGTCTATATGAGTTTTGAACAACTAAATTGAATCCTTGATTTAAAATTACCATAACGTAAAAATGATTTTCTGGTGTATAATGAATGTGTATAACATTAAATAAATTCAGGTGTGTGCAGTGTATCTCATCTGGGTGTCACTGGTCCTTGTGCCTCCAGCATTGTGATTGGATACATGGACTGCAGTTAAACATCCGGGTGAGACAATATGACACTCGCAATTACTGTTCAGTATTTAGTACTATTGCAATATTTATAGTTATAAATGTTTATAAGATGTGAAAAAATAAGAACTTGACTTGGAAATGTTCTCAATAGTGAAATGAATGTCACAATTCAAAATATCCCAAGGGTCCCAAATATATTCTTACTTGGGATATCCAAATATATTTTCCTTATGCAACATAAAATATTCTTCTCAGTATTTATTCTTTTGATTTTGGCGTGAAATGTGACCCTGATATGTTTTTATGAGATTAACCCTACAGTTATAGTTTTGATAAAAGGTGAAATATCATTGCATTGACTGAAAAGAACTTAGGAAGTATGAACCATTCATAGCTCTCCGTCTTTCTCTGCTCTTTAGGATGCATGTAAAGATCAATTCTCTGAGACAGATCATGTTATATATACATGCTATATATTCATATCATGTTTATGCACTGAGGATTTTGTTTTAAAGCACTGAAGGTCAAAAAATATGGTTTGTTGCATCTCAAACACCTCAACAAAATGTTTCTTTTTCGCATAATTTGTTTAAACCATTATGGATATCTTTAGATCTATAGCCTTTATATCTCTATATTGTCATACAGACAAGCGTTTTTCTACAGTATTTTCTTTATAGACCCCTTGTGGTGAAAAGGTTTTAGCGTTGTTTACATGCCTTTCTAGTGTTTTAATATGCTTAAAGACAAACCATGCAAGTCACATTAATTTACTGTATGATAACATAGTGAAGTCAAATGCTAATGATATCAATTACCATCACATATCTTACATTGTGGAGCAATACATAAAATGCATTACCATTGTTACCCGTGAAATGATAACATTAACTTGGAACTTGGGGGGGGGGGTGTCAGATAGAAACGCATAATATGGAGATTTACTTGTAAATATTAATATGCATTAATATACATTTCAGCAAAATGTAATTTTGGCAGCCCCTGAAATGGGTCGTACTGACATTACCTGAGCAGTTGAAGAATACGCTACAGCGCTCATTCAAAGACGTGCATTTATTGCTTGAATGGAGCAAGAACACCTGAAATGCATGTGCAGATTCAGTAGAGAGATAAAGCTTACCCTTTTCAACTTAATGCTGTTGAACTGAATTTACAGAGCAAACTATTTGCTAAAATAACTACAACATGAACAGCAATGCTCAAATTCATGCGCATGGTTCTGTCAATCAGATGTGCGTGTGCTATAACAAACACTGCGTGTTTTCTTTGAGAATCATCATTGGCTTTTAGAAAGACAAAAATAAGTTACATAAGTTTTTATATACAGTAAAAATGAAGATAAGGTGTGAATAATACATTTTAGACACATTGTCAGTAATTTCGCCAACGAAAATAAGGAGAACTGTTGTGTGAATGAAACATTTAAATGTCACTCAAAGATGAGTTTTAAAGGGATAAAATTAGTGACTGCAGGGGGGATTTAATATTATTATTCTTTAATCTTATTTTAAGCTTGTTGTGCTATAATGTCCTGTTTTCATATATAACGATCACCAGAATAATATAATTCTTTCAACTTTCTGACTGGTCAGAAATCTGTCAGATACTGTGACACTGTTCTCTAGACAGCAGGAGGTGCTGTGCACTGACTTATTAATTTTACACTGTATAAACAGTGAAATCAAAGTTCCTACAAAGGATAAGCCTGCTGTTTAGTACTGTGATACAGTTCTTTTAGAGTCAAAGTTGATTGCAATCTCTTTTTTACTGTAATCCTACACAACTCTATTTTTCTCTCATTAATCTGATATATGTTATCAGTATGCTGTACACATTGTACACCAAAAGAGTCTCGACTGTACCTAATTACATCAACATTAACAAAAACATACACACACTTTCAATACAACATACAGCAAGTCATCACAGCACATATTCAAAGCACATACTTGCTGAATTATTAATCAGTCAGTCTAAATTTCACCATGGCCATAGTTTCAAGTTCTATTCATTTTAGTTATATAGCTTTATTAAACTCTATTAAGCTATTTCATCATTTTTAAAGTATTAAATGTTACTGGCATGAATGGGTAATAAACTATATCTGTCGAAATTACTTCTAATATGGAGGCTATAGAGCTCAAGGGCCATTTTAGCTGAAAGTTTACCCAAAAATGAAAATTCTGTCATCATACAGGTTTGGAAGTACTTGAACTTACATGTATTGTGCATATCAGAATGTGATATCTATCACATATAACGCACTGAAGAGCCCTAATTTTCATCAAAGAATGCTTACCACTTTTTTTCTGTGTGATATGGTATTTCCTGCACAGGTTAATGCAGCAGCCACATTACCACTATTCGTAGTGGTTGCTGTGCATAGAGTTGTAGTATTTTATAGTGCCAGTATTTTGATACATTTTCATTCTGTACATACAGAAACATGCAAAAATCATTCAGCTGAGAGATTACATCTAAAGGTTGCTGTTTGCAACTTTTTTAGAGCCATAAAAATAAATGAATAAAAATCAATCTACACTTGAGGCTATAAAAGAACACAAAATGTAGAATGATAAAAGAACGTGTGATTTCCAAAACTCAATAATCTTACTATGGCACATCATTTCTCTGTTTCCACTAACCGAGTTGCAAATTACCTTTGAAAAGAAGTCCTTCAAAGACCTCAATCACACACTCATACAATTACAGCTCATGTTTGAGACACAATCCATCAGACAGTGATAAAAAATAAAAGCAGACTGCTATGTGCTGCATGAACCAAAAATTGTAATAAATAATTTTCAAAGTAATTTATTTAGCTAGATATGACATGAACAATTAAAGAAGTAGGCATTTCCTAAAACTATTTTGTTTTTACATAAACAAATGTATGCTTTTCCCCTCGTCTGCAAGTACATTATTTTTATTCAGGCTGGGTGACAGGTTTTGTTATATTTGTGTCGAATAGAATATGATTATTAAACAAGTTGCTTCCACAAAAACATTTCCCCTTGATGCCATCAATTTCTAAAAGTTTTTTTTTTTTTAATTTTAAAATTCGGTCTACAAATAAACCTATATAGTTTTTATCTTTAGCTCAAGTGACGTTTTGGATATTTTGATTTTTTAATAAATGTTTTAAAAATTGCAATTTCTAGGTTTTAGACCCCCGCCCTCATCTCACCGCGCTGCGTTCACTTTCATTCTCTACATACGCATCTGAACGCGGTTGATCGCTGTGACAAGACCTCGTCAAATACAATTGTTGGCATATCCAACTGCTCAATCAGATATTTGAGATGAGAGGATACTTACTTGGAATACTTGAATTTATGAAATACTGCATTTGCGATGATGAGCATAACTTTGATTCAGACATCAAGGACTTTGTAGTTGGTAACAGTAAGTTATTTGTTCTGACTGACCATCGACTACATCAGATGAGACACGATCTATATGAGGAGGAAAGGAAAGACATCACTAATGCCCCTCACAACAACAGAGTCGACATTCTGGTGCCTTTTTACGCCAACGGCACCCTGATAACGTGTGGGACTTTTAAATATGGATATTGTGAAGTTCTTGATATAAATGACATCACAAACAGTATTCATTATGAAAATAATATATTGGTAGGATCGCGACAGAATGACAAATCTGTTGCCTTCGTAGCCAGTAGGTACCTTTTTGTTGGGAAAATGGATGACAATGCAAAACCTAAAGCTTCTCTGTTTTCTGTTATTACCTCGTGGAGCACTTCAGAGTCTCAGCCTGGTGGGATTTTCTCAAGAGTAGCGGAAGGGACAGATGCCATAATTCAGAGCACAGTGAGAGATGTGGAGTTTGTTGACGGATTCCAGAGAGTCTCGCGCTCAGAATCCTACTTATTTCTCAACGCAGAGACTGACAACGAGAGGAAAGTGCTTGTCCTGTGGTTGAACAGCTCTCAAGAAGAAAAGAGAGATATTATCAAATCCCTACGGGCTGCAACGATACGATGCTGCAGTGATAAAGTTCGTCCAGTGCTCGTCGCCTCCACCGTTATTCCCTCAGTGAACGGCGTTATTTGGGCAGGTGCGTTCAGTGCGCAGAATCAGCAGGATCCAGAGAACAGCGCGCTGGCTCTGTACGACATGAGTAACGTTCAAGGCCGAGTGAAGGGCTTCTGCACTATTGGTGAAAAGCCATGTGGTTCTGAGGTTGGAAATTGCATTCATATGCTCAATACCTTTTTCACCTTACTGAGACAAGGAGAACACTGCATGGTAAAACGTAATTTTAGCTAATCACTAAAGTCATATAAAGTTTAGTTTTGTTTGTGTTTCAGAGGGATAGTGAACTTCAGCCGCTCTCTGTGGTGTTCAAGTACAGCTCAGTGGCAGCAGTGGCAGCAATGAGGAGTGAATCCTGGATTGTGTTGTTCATAGGAACCAGTGATGGCCAACTCATAAAGGTCTGCATCTTATCTTATTTTTCTCAAGTATCCTTGAGTATACATCTTTAAATACTATCCTGTTAGAAACTACCAAGGCTGTGGTTATTGCAGCAACAGTATCTCACATGCTGTTGCTTTGCATGTACCAGCCTGTGGATATGTGCACAATAGTGTAAAAATTTCATAACATTAATAACTACTGCGAACATAACAAGTGGTTTCTTAGTGAAATTAAACAGGTAACAGAATGATGCAAACTTCAAAAATGAGGCAAATCCAAATTCTGCTATAAAGCAGCTGTGGAAAGACAATAGTGTCATTATTCAGCTCCAGTTAGTTCAAGTTTTGGTTCAGTTAAGTTCAGTTTAATAATTCCTTCATTATGAAACAAGTTCAGTTCACTCAGAAGCAGCTCTACCAACTCTACTGAAGACAGCTTGAAACAGTTCAATGTTGATACAGTTCCGAGTTTTGTTTTCATCCAATACTGTCAGTGTTGTCAAATAGCTGACTATTAAACACCTTTTAGACCCATACTAAGCAATCCAAAGGCAACAGTGGCAAGGGAGCCAACCTCTATCCATTGACAGAAATGGAGAGAAAAAAAAAACTTGGGTGAAACCAGGATCAGACAGGGGGACCAGTCCTCCTCTGGCCTAAATGGAGATACACACCATCCATATCATCCGTACCTGGAGATACGTCACACTGGCATTAGGTGAGAAGGAAGAGTTGTAGTCTGTCCAGCAGGTTAAAACATGATTGTAGTGTTGCCACTTGGCCAGCAGGAAACGGCTGACTTTTCAATGGACTTAAGCACAATGAATGTCCTCCTTGATAAAACTGTGTTTCGGTTCCAGCTGGTCTTGGCATGACATGTTCAAGGCTGTAGGTTTTTTTTTTTCAACATTTGATTTTTAGGTTAAAATTTATATGAATGCATTCAGAAAAGTATTTATTTTAGATACTATGTGTTGCGGAATGCCAGACTCTGAGATGGGAATAGGTGAGAAGACAACAGTGGTTTACCAACAGAGAGCAAATCAGACAGCGGAATGGTAAGGACAGATACTTTTGTATGACAAATGACAAACTTGAGAATAACCAGGGATTTACGGTTCGTTGTTGGTGATGGTAGAGATTGTGGATTTGCTGGTGTATGTGGTGAGCACACACTTCTCAGATGGGAAGTTTCTGTGCATGATGCCTGGAGACAGACACAGGAGACACAAGGAGTATGAGAGGAGATTGCAGGAAGCTGAAGGTAAGTATGTAGGTAAGTAGGCTGTAATCTATCAAGTCGACCAGACAAATGTAAACTGGACACAGGGTGATCTGGAGTTGTGGAAAACAGTGATGAGAGCAGGATCAAGGATTGTGGACCGTGATCTGAAACAATATCCTCAGGCAGGCCTCAAGTTATCCTCAAGTTTCAGAACACATGATTTGAGAAGTTCCCATAGCAGTGTGGCATTATTTTAATGCCACCAACCTGCCAGCTTTGGAGAACTGATGCACAGTAACTAAGATGCAAGTGCGACTGTCAGATGGAAGCAGGTCAGTGATGAAGTCGACTCCCAAGACAGCATTAAGGCAAGAGAAAACATCTGCTTTTACGTTTTTTGATCCAGGATGATAGGAGATCTTGAAATCAAGCCGAGTGAAGAAAAGAGAACAACGAGCTTGATGCGGGTTTACTCTCTTGGCGTCCTGAAGATACTCAAGATTCTTGTGAGAACAGTAAAGAGGTGTTTGAATTAGTTCAAGAATTAGTTTTTGTGGCATCAACATTATATCACAAATTCTGTCTAAGATTAACTTGTACTGAACTTGGATTATTCCTTTAAGACATTTTTATGTCAAATACGTAATGATAACAAATGAATAATAATTTCCTAAATTTGGATCATGATGCTGTTTTTATTTGTAGCTTGTGTTGGATGAGAAATTCACACCAGGAATTCGAACAGTGCTGTTCAAATCGGATCATGAACAAGCAATGCTTTCCAGAATGCACTTTGATCCAGTAGATTTCAAACATATCTACTTCGCTCTGAGGAAACAGGTGCAGTTTACAAATGTGCAGTCAATAAAACGTGTAACTCAATGTTGAAAATAATTAAAAATTCAAAAATTGTTATTTCTGATCAAATCTGTCAAGCATAACAAATGATTTCTTCTATTTATATAAAAGTCATATTGTTGACTGACTATTTTTGCTCATGTTTTTATGTAGTTAAGAAGAGTGTCTGTTGTTCAGTGTGATAAATATAGCACTCTGAAAGACTGCAGAGCTGCTGTGGATCCTCTCTGCAGCTGGTGTGTGAACTCACACAGGTCAGCCTACCTTCATCATGTGTCATTTTTCACACATCATACATAATATCTGCTCCAGGCTGCATCTACACCAAATATGCCTAATGTTCATTGTAGAACAACATGTTAACCTCTTATCATATGGACACTGTGAGCAGTGTGCAAACAATTCTGTAGTGATAAATTGGGTAATACTGTTTTTATCTAGATGTTCTACTCAAGATGAATGCTCAGATACGCCATGGGTGTCCATCCCAAAAAACTCCCTTCAGACACAGCTGTTTTCTTTTCAGATGGCAGAGTATTCTTCTAGAAAGGTAGACATCAATATCTAAAAGTATTTTCTTAATTAACATTTGGAACATTTTTACCAGACTACTCTTTACCAGCCATTGCCCTCTCCTACACAGATTACTCTACATCTTGCCTTGAGTCTGGAGAGCACAGAAAATCCTGCCTTCTCATGTACTTTCACCACAGGAACTGTGAAACTGTGTGACGGGTCTGATCCGCCTGCAGTTTTCCCAAACTGCTCCTGTAGTTTTTCTGACCAGCTATTATATACTGGAGGTTGGTTCTCTGGCAGTACAATGGATTGTATATATTGTATGTACAGTACTGTTGTATATAGAAGCTTGCGTTCTGCAAGTGAACAACGAATTATTGTGCCATCCCAAAGAGGCACAAAATCACTTTCACAGACTTTCACTTTAACTGTTCCCTTCTGGTGGAATGACCTGTCCAACTCAATCCGAGCAGCTGAGTCCTTAGCCATATTCAAGAAATGGCTAAAAACACATCTCTTCCATCTTTTTGACCCTTTATCTCTAACACTCTCCATACTAATTCTATTTTATTTGTTTTTTTTTGTTTTTGTTTTTTTATAAAAAAAAAAAACACTTGACCTCCAACACTTGCACTTTCTATTTCATTTCCTAAGTACTTGTTTTCTTTTCATTATGTGTATGTGTGTGTGTGTGTGTGTGTGTGTATATGTATATATATATATATATATATATATATATATATACATGTATTATGTATGTATGTATATATGTGTATATCAATTCAAAAGTCAAAAGTAAAAAAAGGGCAGCTGTGGTAGCCAGAACTTTACTATTAAAAACAAGAGAAAACCACATGTAGAATAAATTATTTATGCAACAAGCTGAAGTAAATACAAATATATGTAAGATGCACAGTATCACAAATACAAAGTGAAAAAGAATTTCGAAAAAAGTCTAAACCCAAAAACCATTCATGTGAAGTGTCATCACTGATCTATAATTTAAGAATTTCTATATTATCCTTTATATAGTTCAGTGAGTGTCACACAGGGAACCTGTCTGGGTTTGATTTGCAATAATAACAAACTGTATCCAGAGTCATGTAATAACTATTTTGTACTTTTTGGTAATCTGTTCAGGTTTAACAGTTTCTGCTACAGTTACTGTTGGAGATCAGAAGATCACAGAGACGATGACGCTTAGGAACTGCTCCAGTATCACAGAACATTCACCAAGTGCTTTGTATACACGGTAGGAAAATGCAGTCTATAAGAGTTTTGAACAATTGAATCCTTGATTTATACTGACCATAATGTAGAAATGATAACACATTTCTGTTGTGTACTGAATGTATATAACATTAAATAAATTCAGGTGTGTTCAGTGTATCTCATCTGGATGTCATTGGTCCTCATCCCTCCAGCATTGTGATTGGACACATGGACGTGGACTGCAGTTAAACATCCAGGTGAGACAATGTGACACTCGCAATACTGTTCTTGGCGTATTAGTTATCATGTGTTGTTTTTTTTTCGTTTTGACACTGATTGCTCGTTATAAATGTTAGTAAGACGTGAAAAAATTTGAACTTGAGTTGGAAATGAATGCCACACTAAAATATTCCAATGGGTCACACAAATATATTCTTTATGCAAAATAAAATATTATTCTCAATATTTATTGTTTGTTTATTTTATGAGATTCACCCTACAACTACAACTATAGTTTCAATTTCATTTTACAGTATAGATGAAATGTCATTGCACTGACTGAAAAAGAACTTAGGAAGTACATGAACCATTCATAGTTCTCTGTCTTTCTCTGCTATTAAGGATGCATGTAAAGATCTACCCTCTGAGACAGACTACAAAGTAAGTACTGAGGATTTTGTTTTAAAGGACCAAAGGTCATTTAATGTCCTTAAAAATACAGTTTGTTGCATCTCATACACCCAAACAAAATGTTTCAGTTTCACAGAAATTTGTTTAAACCATTATGAATATCTTTAGGCTTTATACCCCAGAAACAAAAGTAAAATAATCAGTAATGCGTTTATTGCCATCTTTCAATTGCTCTGTCGAATATTTGTGGTATATTTGATCTACAGATTTTAGAAGGAAAAGGTGTGCTATATCATGCTATATGCTGTGTTGCATCATGTAGAGTGTTTTTGTGTGTATGTCCTGCAGGAGCCAGAGATTCTCTCACTGGAGCCCAACAAGGTTTCTTTCCATGGAAGAAAGAGAGTTTTACTAAGAGGAAGGAACCTGGAATCTGTTACTAAAATCCGTATTCGAGGGGATCTGAACTGCATTCCTAAAGAGTGAGACTGTGTGTTTGCTTAGTGGTATATATGAGTGTGTGTATAATGATACTGTATATCTGTACATGAATGTTTCTCTTCAGATCTCCAGTGTTTGATCGCTCCAGTGACACTTTAAGATTCCATATTCCTCCCAGTGGAACTAAAGGAACAGTGAAAGTGTGTGTTGTTACTCCTGATGACCGTTGTCATGGTAACAGCATCATTACTTACAGTTCTCAGCCCAGCTGCACTGGAATACAGCCCACAGTCACCTGGAGCAGGTCAGACCATTTCAGACCACTGTCAGATCAGCTTCCACACACATGCATATTATTATATAGTATATATATAGTATTATTTTATACCATTAATTACTGAGTTTCTCCTTCCCTGTTTCCAAAGTCTGCTTTTGATGAAATCGTGTTTCATATCTGTTCGTGCAGTGGTGGAAGAAAGATTCATGTTCAGGGCAGCAATATGGAATTAGTGGAGTCAGTTACTGTCCTTCCCTCTAATAAAGTGCTGAAAACACAATACAGCACAAGCTCAGGGGTAAGATGTGTTTATTACTTGTGTGGTAAGCTAAAAATGTGGTGTTAAACCCAAACAGGAACCAGTCTAGCAGCTCAGAGCACTTCATCAGAATACATTTATACAGCCCACATTCACACATAGTGCATGAGTTCTCATTTTTCAGACTTTATCATTACTTTGCTTGTATAATTGTTAAATGCTGACTGCATGGTTATTTAATAAGCTGTAACAAAACATTATTTATTGTATTTATGGCTAACATATAGCTTCTTGAACATGTCAGATTTATTAGTCCTATTTTCATTATCTTTCTTTCTCAGGACATGTGGTTTCACTCACCCCCCTATGACGGCGGTGGTCAGTTTAGCTTGTTGCTGAATGTTGGAAACTCCACTGTGGACTGTGGATATTATTTGTCCTACCAGCCTGATCCAAAGTTCATTCGATTTACTACCTTTCAATTGGCCAGTGACCTACAGTTGACCATTCAGGTAAAGAGTGACTTAATTGGCTGAATAAACCATTACTGTTTGAAGTTCTGCCCCTTCCATGCTATTTAATAAAAGATGTAGAGAAAGTAATGAAAGAATTTGATCTGGTAGCTGTGCAGAAATGGCACTAATTGTTTTTGCTCTTTCTCAGAAAAAGCCAGATATGCTGAATTTGAATATGAACGAGGTAAATGTGTCAGGTCTGCAGGGAAATCAGCAGTATGAGTGTGTTTTGGAGAAGATTGAGTCCAATACCATTATCTGTAAGATTAAAGGAGAATCAGGAGCCCTCCCAGCAGTGGACACAATCACTGTAAGTATGTTTTATTTTCTTGCATATGGTAATTATAATGTTAAATCTCAATAGATAATGGGAAGGAGAAGTCCATAGTTTAACTTTATTAATTGCTGCTAAATCTTAGTCAAGTTTATGAGATACTTTAAGAGCACAACGTTTTTTTTCGTTGTTTTTTCAGATCAGCGTTGGGGATTCTTATGTTTTCAGAATGAGAGAAAATACAAACTATTTCTGCCTCAGTCCATGGAACCCATCTGGCCAAGTATGAAGGAGCAATAGACACAATAGAAAAAAATTCTGGTTTCTCACAGCAAAAATCTGAGAAAAAAAAAAAAGGCTGGGAAAGAATAATTTGCTAAGACTAGACAGTTCTATAGCTGTTATATCTATGTATTGTCATACAGATGAGCAGGTGTTTTTCTACAGTATTATTATTATTATTTTGGATTTAACAGAATATCCAATCTCTTTTTCTGTTAAGTGGCCACTGCGATTTATATACAAACATACAGAATTTGTAAGTGAACTTATGATATACTGAACAAAATTATAAATGCAACACTTTTGTTTTTGCCCCCATTTTTCATGAGCTGAACTCAAAGATCTAAGACTTTTTCTATGTACACAAAAGGCCTATTTCTCTCAAATATTGTTCACAAATCTGTCTAAATCTGTGTTAGTGAGCACTTCTCCTTTGCCGAGATAATCCATCCACCTCACAGGTGTGGCATATCAAGATGCTGATTAGACAGCATGATTATTGCACAGGTGTGCCTTAGGCTGGCCACAATAAAAGGCCACTCTAAAATGTGC
The DNA here is from genome assembly GCA_021397915.2 of Tor tambroides. NCBI lineage: Eukaryota > Metazoa > Chordata > Actinopteri > Cypriniformes > Cyprinidae > Tor > Tor tambroides. The sequence continues at coordinate 8,039 of JAFVLL020014276.1, read as the reverse complement.
AGTTTTACTGTATTGGGGGGGGGTCCGAAAACCAGTCAGTATCTGGTGTGACCACCATTTTCCTCACGCAGTGCAACACATCTCCTTCGCATAGAGTTGATCAGGTTGTCCACTCCTCTTCAATGGCTGTGCGAAGTTGCTGGATATTGGCAGGAACTGGAACACGCTGTCGTATACGCCGATCCAGAGCATCCCAAACATGCTCAATGGGTGACATGTCCGGTGAGTATGCTGGCCATGCAAGAACTGGGATGTTTTCAGCTTCCAGGAATTGTGTACAGATCCTTGCAACATGGGGCCGTGCATTATCATGCTGCAACATGAGGTGATGGTCGTGGATGAATGGCACAACAATGGGCCTCAGGATCTTGTCACGGTATCTCTGTGCATTCAAAATGCCATCAATAAAATGCACCTGTGTTCGTTGTCCATAACATACGCCTGCCCATACCATAACCCCACCGCCACCATGGGCCACTCAATCCACAACGTTGACATCAGCAAACTGCTCACCCACACGACGCCATACACGCTGTCTGCCATCTGCCCTGTACAGTGAAAACTGGGATTCATCCGTGAAGAGAACACCTCTCCAAAGTGCCAGACGCCATCGAATGTGAGCATTTGCCCACTCAAGTCGGTTACGACGACGAACTGCAGTCAGGTCGAGACCCCGATGAGGACAACGAGCATGCAGATGAGCTTCCCTGAGATGGTTTCTGACAGTTTGTGCAGAAATTCTTTGGTTATGCAAACCGATTGTTGCAGCAGCTGTCCGGGTGGCTGGTCTCAGACGATCTTGGAGGTGAAGATGCTGGATGTGGAGGTCCTGGGCTGGTGTGGTTACACGTGGTCTGCAGTTGTGAGGCCAGTTGGATGTACTGCCAAATTCTCTGAAACGCCTTTGGAGACGGCTTATGGTAGAGAAATGAACATTCAATTCACGGGCAACAGCTCTGGTGGACATTCCTGCAGTCAGCATGCCAATTGCACACTCCCTCAAAACTTGCGACATCTGTGGCATTGTGCTGTGTGATAAAACTGCACATTTTAGAGTGGCCTTTTATTGTGGCCAGCCTAAGGCACACCTGTGCAATAATCATGCTGTCTAATCAGCATCTTGATATGCCACACCTGTGAGGTGGATGGATTATCTCGGCGAAGGAGAAGTGCTCACTAACACAGATTTAGACAAATTTGTGAACAATATTTGAGAGAAATAGGCCTTTTGTGTACATAGAAAAAGTCTTAGATCTTTGAGTTCAGCTCAAAATGGGGGCAAAAACAAAAGTGTTGCGTTTATAATTTTGTTCAGTGTATAATGGCCTGTTTACACACATAATATTACACATATATTACTCTTATCTCATCTTTAATCTTTCTGACTGGTCAGAAATCTCCTTTCAGATACTGTGGCGCTGTTCTCTAGACAGCAGGTGGTGCTGTGCACTGACTTCTTAATTATACACTGTATAAACAGTGAAATCAAAGTTCCTAAGGAAGCCTGCTGTTTAGTACTGTGATACAGTTCTTTTGGAGTGAAAGTTGATCTCTTTTTTTACTGTAAACCTACACAATTCAGTTTTTCTCTTATTAATAGGATATATTATGATATCAGTATGCTGTACACAGTGTACACAGAAAGAGTCTGGTCTGTACTTAAATGAACAAGCACATTAACATTCACAAAAACATGCACACACATTCAATACAATCTACAGCAGGTCATCACAGCACATATTTCATCGGCATGAATGGGTAATAAACTACTGTATCAGTCGAAATTACCACTAAAGTGGAGGCTAGAGCTCAAGGGCCATTTTAGCTGTGCATTAAAGGAATAGTTCACCCAAGAATGAAAATTCTGTCATCCTTTACTTGCCCTCTGGTTGTTCCAAACCTGTATGAAGTTCTTTATTCTGTTGAACACAAAAGAAGATGTTTTGAAGAATATGGGTAGCTATGGTTGATTTACCTCATTGACTTTCAAGGGGGGGAGGGGATACTATGGACATCAATGGGGACCATCAACTGTTTGGTTACATACATTCCTCAAAGTATCTTCTTTTGTGTTTAACAGAAGAAAGAAATTCATGCTGGTTTGGAACAACTTGAGAGTGAGTAAATGAATTTTCATTACTTTTTTAATTTTATTTTTTTTATTTTTATTTTTTTAACTATCCATTTAAATGGCTCTAAAAGTACTTGTGCTTAGTTTTTAGCATAAATATATAATATATTAAAATATATTTATATCTAATATACATGTAAATATATTCAAGACAGTGAAAGGGCTTTAAAACTAGACATACTGATCATAATATGATATGTCTCACATATAATGCTTTATACTTGAAGAACCCTAATTACATCAAACATAGAATGCTTACCACTTTTTTTCCTATGTGAAATGGTATTTCCTGCATATGCACAGTGGTTAATTGTTGTAATATTTTATTAGTGCCATTACTTTGACACATTTTCATTCTGTACATACAGAAACATGCAAAAATAAACAAGCTGAGAAGCTGTTTGCAACTTTTTCAGTGCCATAAACAACAATCAAAATGAATCTACACTTGAGATGCTATAAAAGAACACAAAATGAAGAGTGATGATCCCACAAATACACAGAGACACACTAATACAATTACAGCTTATGCTTTGAGACACAATCCATCAAAGAGCAAAAAAGTAAAAGTATGGAGAGACTGCAATTTATAGCCGTATATTTTTGCCATGTGTTGCATGAACCGAAAAATTAAATGAATAATTTTCATGGTAATTAATTTAGATTGATATAACATCAACAATTAATGAAGTAGTAGCATGTCTCAAAACTAATAGCCTAATTTGTTTGTATATATACATTTGTATGCTTTTTCCCTCATCTGCGAAGTGAATTATTTTTATACAGGATGGGTTTTATGATATTTGCATCAAGACAATAAACAATACAAATATTATTATTAAACAAGTTGATATACAAACTTCGTACTTCATAAAAATCTCCTTCCCCTTGATGTCATAAGTTACATTTTAAAATGTTTAGGCATATTTTTAAATGTAATTTTGTGTATTTTATTAGTATTTTTATTTATTTATTTATTTTTAGGCTTCACTCAAGTAACTGTTTGGAAAGTTTGTTTTTGTTTTAGAAATCAAAATTTAGGCTATCTGTTGCTGTTGTTAGACCTCTGCCCTCATCTCACAGCGCTACTTCACATCCACCCACTTCACCCCAATACACATCTGAGTACAGCTCTGTAACAAGATCTCATCATTAAATACAATGGTTGGCCTATTGCTCATTTAGTTATTTAATAAGATGAGAAGATACTTACTTGGAATACTTGTACTTTTGAAATATTGCATTTGCGGTGATGTGCATGACTTCGGTGGAGACATGAAGGACTTTGTAGTTGGTAACAGTAAGTTGTTAATTCTTAAAGACCACCAATTACATCAGATGAGACACAATCTATATGAGGAGAAAAGGAAAGACATCACTGATGCCACTGAACATAACAGAGTCAACATTCTGGTGCCTTTTGACGCCAACGGCACTCTGATAACGTGTGGGACTTTTGAAGGTAGATATTGTGAAGTTCTTGATATAAATGACATTACAAACAACATTTACTATGAAACTAATTTTTTGGTTGGACCGCAACAGGATGAGAAATCTATTGCCTTCATAGCCGGAAGGTACCTTTTGTTTGGGAAAAAGGATGATGATGCAAAAGCTCAAGATACCAGGTATTCTGTTGTTACCTTGCTGAGCACTTTAGAGTCTCAACCAGGTGGGATTTTCTCTATCAGTGCAGAAGGATCAGAGGCCATAATTCAGAGCACAGTGAGAGATGTGGAGTTTGTTGACGGACTCCAGAGAATTTCACGCTCAGAATCCTACTTATTTCTCAACGCAGAGACTGACAACAAGAGGAAAGTGCTTGTCCTGAGGATGAACAGCTCTAAAGTGAAAAAGATGGACATAATCAAATCACTACAGGCTGCAACAATACAGTGCCGCAGTGATAAAGTTTGTCCAGTGCTCGTCACCTCCACCGTTATTCCCTCAGTGAACGGCGTTATTTGGGCAGGTGCGTTCAGTGCGCAGAATCAGCAGGATCCAGAGAACAGCGCGCTGGCTCTGTACGACATCAGTAATGTTCAAGGCCGAGTGAAGGGCTTCTGCGCTAAAGGTGAAAAGCCATGTGGTTCTGAGGTTAGAAATTACATATATGCTTTTTAAACAGTATTTTACCTTACTGAGACTTGAATAACATTTGTAATAGAATGCATGCACAATAAACGTAATTGTACTATTCACTAAAGTCATATATAGGCTAAAGTTTAAATTTGTTGTTTAGCAATGAGGAGTGAATCCTGGATTGTGCTGTTCATAGGAACCAGTGATGGCCAACTCATAAAGGTCTGCCTCATATCCTATTTTTCACTAGTTTCTCAAATGTTATCATCTCTAGTTAGAAAACACTGAGGGTATAAGTAGGTTGCATTGTACTTGTGAATTTGTAGGGCCTTATTAAAATTATAAGGTTTACGCATCATGAAGTATTGTTGAACACATAAAGCATCTTAAATGGACACAAAAAATATTTTCTCTGACTTTTTTTCTGCATTTCCACTTTTGTGGAATCTGTGAATAATAGGTACTTGATATCCCAACAATGAACAGCGAAATTAATAAATTGCATGAATAAAGCACCAGAGTCATATAATGATTTGGCTAAAGTTTGGATAATGCTGTTGTTTATATTTTTAGCTTATGTTGGATGAGAAATTCACACCAGGCTGTCCAATAGTGCTGTACAAATCTGATGATGAACAAGCAGTGCTTCCCAGAATGCAGTTTGATCCAGTAGATTTCAAACATATCTACATATCTGAAGAAACAGGTGAGGTTTAAAAACTGTACAGTCAATAAAAAGTGTCAACACATACTGAATCTTCAGACCAAGTCTGAAAAACTCAAGAGTTTTGAGAAACAATTACATTTTTCACCCTTGCATTTCTGTTTCCAGCACTTTGTAAATATATATTGAATATTCATACGGGTCAAGTCATCTTTATTTCTACACTCTCCAAAACAGTTACGAAAGCATTCATTGTGGCGGCACCTTTTCAAAAGATACATTTATACCTTTAAGTTAGCAATATGGACATTTGAAAAGTGACAGCCTCTGTATCTTCTATTCTGAGAGCATGTAATGATTTATACAATAGAGATTGTTTCAAAGCAGTAAAAACAAACTCAAACTGACAAACTCCTGTGCGCTCCACTGCACACTGAACAAGCAAAAGACACAAGATAGTAGTGTTTTACATTTATCATATCCGTCTGTAGTTCTTCATATATATGGCTAATCATTTGAAGTTTGTGTGTAGAGTTACTGTGCAAAAACACAATTTTTATGAGTAAAAATGGTTTTGAATAAAGTATTCCCTTTTGCAAGAATGTGCATTTAGTGGTTTTGTGTGTAGAGTTCAGAGAAAAAAGTTTTTTTTTTGTTTCTGCTCATGTTTTTGATGTAGTTAAGAAGAGTGTCTGTGGTTCAGTGTGCTAAATACAGCACTCTGAAAGACTGCAGAGCTGCTCTGGATCCTCTTTGCGGCTGGTGTGTGAACTCACAGAGGTCAGATTGATATCTGTTGCAAGTAAAAAAAGAATTTAATTTGCTTGCTAGTTTAAAAAAAATCAATATCCAACCTTGCATAACAACTCTAAATGATATATTTCTGCTCGTCTAGATGCTCCACCCAAGATGACTGTTCAAAATCTTCATGACTGTCCACCCCAAAAGACTCCCTTCAGGAACTGCTGGCTTCTTTTCAGGTTTGGGCAGAGAAATCTTCCAGCAAGGTATTATTATATTAGCTTCAAATAAAACCATTTTTCATTGCATTGAAACCATGTTAGCAATTTTTACTCACCAGTCAATGCCCACTCCTACACAGATTACTCTATATCTTTCCTTGAGTCTGGAAAGCACCCAAATTCCCATCTTCTCATGCACCTTCGCCACAGGAACTGTTCCCAAACTGCTACTGTAGTTTTTCTGACCAGCTACTACATACTAGAGGTTGGTTCGCTGTCAGTGCAGTGGATTGGTGTTGTATGCTTTGTATTCAATGTGCACACGTACTACACTTAAAGCAAGCTTTTATTGTCCTCAGCCACTTTATTTTCTGACACATGACATCTAAATATACTACTATTGCATTAAAAGCAGCTATAGTATGCATGCAGCTGACATGCATAACAGCAACATTTCAGTGGAAATGAGCACAGTCTTACATGGCTCTGACACTATAGCTTGAACTTGGCAACTCTGCCGCTCTTACATTAAAAACAATGGGAAGGAAATTAGCATAAGCGATTACTAAATAGCAGGAAGAAAATGCAAACACCCAATAGGGAACTCATTAATCAGCAAAACAACTTATGATGACAACCTTTAAATTTTTTGCCTATGATTTCTCACTTACACACAGGGATAGTAACATTGATTCAATAATATGTGTGTGTTGTAGGGAGGAAATTATTAATAAATTTTTGGCCACAGAGCATATCTACACATCTTAGCGTTATTTCCTTTCACTCTCTCAGCAACCGTGACCATGGTAGTAAACCTCATGACACGTCTGAAACCAATACTGAGAAACCTTTTTTCAAGTATCTCCTAAAAAGAAATACAAGCAAAATGAGACTAGCTTTACGCAATATACGCCATTTTGGATGTCTGCTAAATGCATAAAAGCAGTATCAATGTGAAAGGTCCTGATCAGCCTGTCTGGGTTTATTTTGCAGTATTTTACAGTGTCTGTATCCAGAAAACTTTTTTAAAAATGTTGTTGTCATTACTTTTTGATAATCCATTCAGGTTTAAACATCTCAGCTGAAGTGGCTGTAGGGCATCAGATGATCACAGAGATGCTGGTGCTGAAAGACTGCCTGAATATCAAAGATAATTCACCAAGTGCTTCTTATACACAGTAAGAAACACAGAGCCTAAAAGAGTTTTAATTAATATTTATTAAATATTAATTTAAAAAAATGCCATGAAGTGGTTTAACACATTTCAGGTGTGTTGAAGTCACAATGTAACATTAAATATATGCAGGTGTGTTCAGTGTATCTCATCTGGGTGTCTCTGGTCCTCATCCTCCAAGCGTTGTGAATGGGCACATAGACGTGGACCAAAGTTAAACATACAGGTGAGATAAAGTGTAACCTACAATCCACTAAATCAGTATATGTGCACTGGAAATAGCATAACCTTCATAAATAGTCGAGATGTTTGTTGATATCTAAAATATAATTGCACTGGCTGAAGAAAACTTAGGAAGTAAACAAACCACTCTGTCTTTCTCTTCTCTTTAGGATACATGTAATGATGTGCTCTATTAGGCGGGATATGAAGTAAGTGTCATACTAGAGTACTGAGGATTTAGTTTTTATAAGGACCCAATTTACTTTTAAATACTTTTGGTTGCATCTTATATCCTCACCCTTTGGTACCCTGTAGGAGCCAGAGATTTTCTCTCTGGAACCAAACAAGGTTTCTTTCCATGGCAGAAAAAATGTTTTATTAAGAGGTAGGAACCTGGAAAATGTAACTAAAATCCATATTCGAGGGGATCTGGACTGCATTTCTAAAGAGTGAGACTCTGTGTGTTTGTTTAGTGGTATATGAATGTGTGTAGATTCAGATAAATGATACTGTATATCTTGACATGAATGTTTCTCTTCAGATCTCCAGTGTTTGATCGCTCCAGTGACACTTTAAGGTTCCATATTCCTCCCAGTGGAACTAAAGGAACAGTGAAAGTGTGTGTTGTTACTCCTGACGACCGTTGTCATGGTACCAGCATTATCACTTACAGTTCCCTGCCCAGCTGCACTGGAATACAGCCCACAGTCACCTGGAGCAGGTTAGACAGCTTCCACACACATGTATTTGCTCTTCTATCATTGTTAGGACTTTTTATTGACATTTTTTTTTTTCATGATTATT
>JAFVLL020014275.1:0-27954 GCA_021397915.2 Tor tambroides | reverse complement strand
CATAATTCACATTAATTATGAACCTGTATACAGTAGTTCTTAGTAGTTCTCCAGGATATATTAAAAAAATAGTAGTTATTGATTAGCTAACAGTGAACTACCAGTTTCAACTGAGCGCTATTACTTACTAAATCAATAATCATAGTTTCTTGTTAGGTAATAGTAGTTACTACAATGTTAATAGTGCATTAGTGACTTGTTCCTGTGTAGTTATTCATTAACAAAGGATCAGTATTCTAAAGTGTTACCGCATTTTTAAGCATTTTTTAATTAGACGTAGTTACGTAGTTGATGCTCAAAATGATTTACAGTCATAAATTACATAATTTCTTCTGGATCGAAGATATTACTGACTATTACTGATTATTACATATGGATTGATTACATACGGATTCTTAATAAGAAAAACTCAGCAAACTTTGTCCGTCAGGAAGAAAACATCCAGCAAAACAATTTAAGCAAAGCTAATATTTACAGTTGTCTTACGTTTCTGCATTTAGTTTCTGCTCTTGTAACTTGGTATTGCTATACTGTGAATAATATTGATTCTCTATGATAAACTGTGTGAGATGTTGTTAGTCACTCTGCATAAAAGCATCTGCTAATTGATCAAATGTAAATGTATGTAGGCCTATTCATAAATACAAACAGACCTTAATAACCACAACCATTAACAAACTCATTAAATGCAGATAAGCTTTTAACATCACCACATAACCAATAAGCAGTAGTGATGATAAAAACAACAGTGTAAATAAAGTCAGAAAACAGCACAGCAACAGTCCCGTAGTTACCACATAAATTATTTTAACGCTGAAATCCTTAGTCTGCAGCACTGGAGTATTCTCTTTTAAGTTATTTTAGGCCAGTTAGGACAACATTTTGGGTAATATTGTTTATCTAACATGTATTTTTATCTGCAGTAGGTGTAAAGTAATTGACATTTTTCCAGTGTAAATGGTTGCTTACCTTTGCAGGCGCGTCTGTGTGAGATGGCCTTGGTCATGTCCCTGTAGTAGCCCTCTTTACAGTAGTGGCAGTGCCGTCCAGCTGTGTTGTGTCTGCAGTTGAGACAGACTCCTCCACTCCTGCGGCCTGATAGTTTATACAGCTCCATGTTGAAGCGGCAGCGGCGGGCATGTAAGTTACAGTGACAGACTTTGAGAGAGATGGACATAGGGAAGACAAAATGAGAGAGAGCAGTTTAGTACCAGCTGCTGAATTCTCAGAAATACATGATCATGTCTGTCTGTATTTAAAAATACATTTTTACACATTCCATTTGAGAGCTTTAAAGAAATAGTTCATGCAAAAATGAAAATTTGCTCACAATCAGAGACCAATACAATAATCCATAAGTAATCAACACAACTCCAATCCATCAATTAACATCTTGTGAAAACAAAAGCTGCGTGTTTGTAATAAACCCATCTATAAGACGTGTTTAACTTAAAACTAGTCCTCTATCCATAATAAAGCTTTCTTCAGTGAAAAACTTGTCCTGTCTGAATAAAGAGAGAAATATGCACAGACCAATCACCGTTTACAAGCCAAAATCTGCCATAATGATGGATGTGTTTCTTAAAAACATGTAGTTTTTGTCTTTACAAAATGTTAATTGTTGGACTAGAGTCGTGTGGATTATTGTGATGTTTTTTCAGCTGTTTGGACTCTCATTCTGACGGCACCCATTCACTGCAGAGGATATGTTGATGAGCAAGTGATTAAAGCTAAATTTCTCCAAATCTGTTCCGATGAACAAACAAATCATCTATATCTTGAATAACCTGAGGTGAGTACATTTTCAGCAGATTTTTATTTTTGGGTGAACAATTCCTTTAATTGTCAGGAAATTGCCTTAGTAAAGGGCAAACAACTAAGAGATCACATTCCCACATTTGTACAAATGCTTATCTGTAAAATACCCATGATGCACATATTTACCCTCACAGAGTATCATATATTTTAGTGAACAACCATACAATTGCTTTACTGCCGCAGTGTTCTTCGGGGCATGTCGCTCCTGTCAATGTAAAATCTACATCTGATGTGATGTGAACTGATTTAGGTGGTGTTTTCTGTCCCCTGGTGATCATAGAAGACTCTTAACACAGTAGGAGAGAGAGGAGAGGCCAGAATCATCGAGACGTTTGACTAGTATCCTGAGAGAGCTTTATTATTTTAATGACATCACTGGATCTCTGGGCTTCCATCCATTTACAGCATTTCATTAAGACACAACGGCTTCACGAAACGACTCGCTCCAGCTTATGTGCTCACACACACCTGCACATGGCTTTGACCTCTGACCTCTGCTGGCCGCTGGAGTTCATGCTTCATCTATCTATCGTTCTCTAGTTCTATCTATAGTTTACCTGTATATCTATCTATAGTTTACCTATCTATCTATCTATCTATCTATCTATCTATATGTCTATCCATAGTTTACCTATATATATATATATATATATCTGTCTATCTGTCTGTCTATCTATCTATCTATCTATAGTTTACCTATCTATCTATCTATCTATCTATCTATCTATTGTTTACCTATCCACCTACCTATCTACCTATCTATCTATCTATAGTTTCTATCTATCTATCTATCTATAATTTATCTATAAACATTCTATAGTTTATCTATCTATATATTGTTATATCAATATATAGTTCCATCCATCCATCCATCCATCTGTCTATCCATTTATCCATCCATATTGTTCGTTCTGTTGTTTGTTAAATCGATCATTCTATCTATGACAACTCCATCTCTGATATACAACCATAAAATAACCGTAACAACCTGTAATAACCATAAAAGAGAACAAACCACAAAAGAGAAACAGTATTCCTACTGCTGTACAGATATTGCAGCCACGCTCACACCCGCTGAGGAGTCTAGATGTTAGAGACTAAATAGGGACATGGACTGTCACTCACACACACACAGGAAGGAAGTGTTAAGCAGCTGTCATGTTTTATCCTGCCGACACCTGGAACACTTCAACCACTCAGCACAGTGATAAAACACCAGCGTTGACTATCTCTCCCTCTCGACTATTACACGCTATCTTCCACGATACTTCCGATAGTGACACAATTTTCACTTTTATAAGCAACAATGTATTCATACTTAGTCAAGTCAGTTTTTAATTGAGGCCTAGAAGTTTAAATGATAAATTATACAAGTACAGTTTTTTTTTCAGCAGAAAAACACAAAACAAATTAATATTGTAACACAGTATGAGGACTGAAATGAATTGCTCTCCTTGCTCCAGCTCCAGGCCACTTTCTCCTTCTTTCCCCAGTCCTCTGAAAAGAATGAGCATGTTTTTCCATTATATTATCCTAATTCATTATGATTTTATTTGCGCCACAATTCTGTCCTCTCACTCAGCAGCTCCGTATTTGTGTAATGTTTGTCAAAACATTCCATGCACATTAAATGCTTTTGCTTTTACTCTGCTCTCCTCTGATAGTATCACAATATCATTACAAATGTCAGTTAATCAGACTTTGTGAAGATGATTTATTATTGGTTGCCTAAACTAGTTGGAAATGAAAAGAGTCTGGTAAATTTGTCATTCATCCAGCTCACTGTGGCAGGCACACCAAGCTACTTTTTGCATGTGAAAGACATCCAGCCAAGCATGGCTCCATTATTTACAACAGAGACCAGGTCCTCTCACTACGGAAGCCTTGCAGGGTTTTTGGGTGAGTGACTGGTAATCCTCAGAGAACTGGAAATCTGAAGCAAGAGGTGCAGAAATGGGGCGAATTATCAGGCTAAACTGAGATGGTATAAACATGGTTAAATGAACTGAATCCTGCCATTAACGTCACCACTGAGTGCTTCCAAATGGTGCATGTGGACCAAAGAGGGCGGATAAATCTGTAAAAATGACGGGCTATCGGTGCTTGCACATACTTTTAACAGGTGCCCAGAATACACACATATATATACACACACACATATAATCATATACACATACATAACAGTATACAGGCTGCTTTTAGAGCTTGAACTACTGGTCATTTCCACAGCATGTTTTTTTTTCCATATGATGGAAAGTAACAAAGCTTCCAGGAGAGTGACTGTACAATGATAAATCATATTTATCTATCTGCAATGCTTCTGATGGCCTTAGATAAATGTAAGCTCATAGGAAAAGGAGACTCACTCATGAGTCACTTGTAATCTGAGTGAAGTGACTAATATGGTCATTGATATGATAAACTGTTATGTGTGAGTTGTGAATAAATATTTAAGTGGAAAGGAGTGGACGTACAGTGTGTGCTATGCTTCAGGCTCTTGCTTTTGTCATTCTGTCAGGAATAATAGTCAAAAAGTTCTGTATGAAAGCATAATTTGAGTCACTACCAGCTATTTGAGTAGCTTTTGGGGTCAAATTAAAGTATGGATTCAGTTACCCAAAGAGAAATGCACACTATAACTTACCTACATTTTCAGTAGAGTGACAGTGGGTTCATCTGTTTTTACAGTTACAAGTTAGTTTTTTCCAACGAGTGGCGGTGTAGTGCGATTAAACTCCATGGGCCAGATTTACTAAGAGCTTACGCCAGAGCAAACTGTCTTTTAGAGTTAAATAGTACTGTCAGGAATTGGTGCTGAAAAGTCATGGACACCGGTTTTTTTGCACCTGACCTTATTGAATATGCATTAGTAAGAGTTTCCCTTTCAGATGCAAAATTTATGGGAGGAGACTATTAAAATGAATTACGCAACACGATTTACTAACGTTTGCGCTCGTCAAATTACTGGTATTTGCGCCATTATTTAACACCCAGAAAAGCATGCCTCTTCCCCTCTCATCGGCGCATTTATGGAATTGCGGTCTAACGCTAATTTGCCCTGTTTAGTAAATCTGGACCTGTATTGTTTTTTTTGTTTGTTTGTTTGTTTTATGAGTTGAGAATAATTAAACACGTTTACCACGATGGTCCTCTCTCCTTTTCTCTCAAGGAAAGTTTGAATCATTCTAGTCAATTGATTCAAGTGAACAAATCTTCCTGTCATAGTTAGTGCTGGACTGTCTGATTCATTCTAATGAATCAGTTAAACAATCCTCTTTCTTGCATAGGCAGCAGTGAAAAGTCAGATTCATTTTAGTGAATCAGTTCATTCAGATGTCTCATACTCTGAAAATCAATTAAGTAAAAAATGATTCATGATTCAAAACCCTGTACTATGTTTTATGTTTTTTTAGATGTAAATTAGGGTGTATTTGTTGTATTTATTATAAATTTATCTGTTCAGCTTTAACACCGTCACCCTAATTGAGTTAATTCATCCAAAACCAATGTCTAAAAATCAGCTCTGATTAAATATTGTAATATACGTAATTGGTTTCTTATGTTCTTGTTTTATAAAAATATATTGACCCCTTAAGTAACTTTTTTTCTAAAAAAGAATGAAAAAGTTAAAACCATTTTGAGGCAAATTATTTCATGTTAATAGTATTGTGTTATAGGTTCAGAGATCACTCTATCCTCTCACGACCGAAATGATCTATTTAAACCAGGTTTGCTTCTTCTTATTTTTTCAAATCTCTCCTCTCCCGCATGGCCATCTGGAAAGGCCTGTGTTTGCCCGAGAGTACTGTGATGTAATGACGGGTGAGAATTAAGGGGGCGTTTCCGTTATGGGCCCCGCTCTGTAATCGTTTGCCAGCACCAATTAGCGGGGCAATCAGACCTCCCTGCTTTTTTGTTTGTGTAACTGCTTGCCACTGTTGCCTAGTGAAAGTGATATACAATGTCTCAACAAATACGATCAGACCAAATAAAACCGCAGTGTGCGCTTAACTAGCAAAAGACAGCAAAGAGCTTATTCTCCCACTAACTGGCTGTGAAATTGCTACTGCATTCATCACAAATCGGCATAATGCTGCACATTTAAGGGCAGAAGTGATTGTGACCTCTGAAATGGCATCATCATTTAGCCTGTTGAAGTGTTATTGGATTACAGGATTATAAGTGGACTGTTAACCATCTTACTACTTCATTTAATGTGATGTTTAATGATGTGCAAAGCTAATGAATCTATATACAAACACTAATACAATACATAACAGAAAAACTTTAATGAAATATAATTATTATGAGTGTAAATATACTTATATTATTGTCTTATAAATAAATATGTATTTTATATATACAGTCAGGTCCATAAATATTGGGACATCGACACAATTCTAACATTTTTGGCTCTATACACCACCACAATGGATTTCAAATGAAACGAACAAGATGTGCTTTAACTGCAGACTGTCAGCTTTAATTTGAGGGTATTTACATCCAAATCAGGTGAACGGTGTAGGAATTACAACAGTTTGCATATGTGCCTCCCACTTGTTAAGGGACCAAAAGTAATGGGACAGAATAATAATCATAAATCAAACTTTCACTTTTTAATACTTGGTTGCAAATCCTTTGCAGTCAATTACAGCCTGAAGTCTGGAAAGCATAGACATCACCAGACGCTGGGTTTCATCCTGGTGATGCTCTGCCAGGGCTCTACTGCAACCGTCTTCAGTTCCTGCTTGTTCTTGGGGCATTTTCCTTCAGTTTTGTCTTCAGCAAGTGAAATGCATGTTCAATCGGATTCAGGTCAGGTGATTGACTTGGCCATTGCATAACAGTCCACTTCTTTCCCTTCAAAAAACTCTTTGGTTGCTTTTGCAGTATGCTTTGGGTCATTGTCCATCTGTATCTGTGAAGGCCATCCAATGAGTTCTGAAGCATTTGGCTGAATATGAGCAGATAATATTGCCCAAAACACTTCAGAATTCATCCTGCTGCTTTTGTCAGCAGTCATATCATCAATAAATACAAGAGAACCAGTTCCACTGGCAGCCATACATGCCCACGCTCATGACACTACCACCACCATGCTTCACTGATGAGGTGGTATGCTTAGGATCATGAGCAGTTCCTTTCCTTCTCCATACTCTTTCTTCCCATCACTCTGGTACAAGTTGATCTTGGTCTCATCTGTCCATAGGATGTTGTTCCAGAACTGTGAAGGCTTTTTAGATGTCGTTTGGCAAACTCTAATCTGGCCTTCCTGTTTTTGAGGCTCACCAATGGTTTACATCTTGTAGTGAACCCTCTGTATTCACTCTGGTGAAGTCTTCTCTGATTGTTGACTTTGACACACATACACCTACCTCCTGGAGAGTGTTATTGATCTGGCCAACTGTTGTGAAAGGTGTTTTCTTCACCAGGGAGAGAATTCTTCGGTCATCCACAACAGTTGTTTTCCGTGGTCTTCCGGGTCTTTTTGGTGTTGCTGAGCTCACCGGTGCGTTCCTTCTTTTAAGAATGTTCCAAACAGTTGTTTTGGCCACGCCTAATGTTTTTGCTATCTCTCTGATGGGTTTGTTTTGTTTTTTCAGCCTAATGATGGCTTGCTTCCTTCACTGATAGTGACAGCTCTTTGGATCTCATCTTGACAGTTGACAGCAACAGATTCCAAATGCAAATAGCACACTTGAAATGAACTCTGGACCTTTTATCTGCTCATTGTAATTGGGATAATGAGGGAATAACACACACACCTGGCCATGGAACAGCTGAGAAGCCAATTGTCCCATTACTTTTGGTCCCTTAACAAGTGGGAGGCACATATGCAAACTGTTGTAATTCCTACACCGTTCACCTGATTTGGATGTAAATACCCTCAAATTAAAGCTGACAGTCTGCAGTTAAAGCACATCTTGTTCGTTTCATTTGAAATCCATTGTGGTGGTGTATAGAGCCAAAAATGTTAGAATTGTGTCGATGTCCCAATATTTATGGACCTGACATATATATATATATATATATATATATATATATATATATATATATATATATATATATACATAAAATTGTAAAACATTTTATACAGTCAAACCAAAATTTATTCAGACACCTTCAACATTTCTCACATTATCACAGTTTATTTGCTATAGTTTAGAAAATGGTAATAAAATATGACAAGAACTGAAGAGTTAAACGGTGTCAGAACAAATTCATCTCGATAATGTCAGATAATTTTGATAGAAAGATACGTAACAAAACATGGTCAGGTCAAAGTGTTAAATCAAATTTTTGGTCCCAAATTTTTTATCAATTTTACATGTAGTCCACTGTATGAAGAATTTTTGGGTATAATATGTCACAGTTTACTTTATTTTGCTATCCTCACTTACAAAAATGAACTATAATGTCCTGCACCCACTATAAAAAAAATTTTTTTTTAATTATATCTGGTGTCTGAATATATATATATATGTTATGATATATTTTTCTTTTATTTATTTTATTTTTATTATTTTAAAATATCTATTTATATATTTAAATATAATAATATACATTTATATATAAGTGTACATATTTACACTTTGTATTCTTTTTAATATTTTTCTCTTATTTGAATATATACTTTATATTGTTTATGTTTTTTTAATATTAAATTGCATTATAATTTCACAGAAACGTGCACACACACACACACACACTCTCTCTCTCACACACAGTTTTACACTTGTTCACACTAATTGGGCCTCTTAAGGTGTTTTGAATCTTGGGACATCTCAAATACTCAATGCAAATAAATGATTTGACTCCAAGGGACTGTAAAATTGTATAATTATCCAATCAGTAATGTCCAGGTCTCTATTTCTTTTATGAATAAATATTGCTAGTACACTTTGCCAATGATAACAACATGTAATGGATAATAATACATAATAGCCAGAATATCTCTGGCCATTTCTCCTGTTTAGAGTGCTGGATCGGGCCCAGGTTATTCCATAAGGAATCCGGCTGGTACCAATACTGCACTCCTCGCTCAAAGGGAAGCGGTCCAGCTCTTCTCAGAAACATAACTTGTTTCTCATGGCCTGTGTATCTTCATGTCACACTCCATTGACTCCTCGTAGAACCCCTGCACTGTGTTATTAAACTTCCAGGAGGCTTTCTGAATCAAAATGGCAGTGAGTATACGAGTCCTTACAGTAACCGTGATTTGTCTGCTTGGGCGGGCGGTGCTGGAAAACATTGGCCCATAAAAATTTCCAATTAAATCACTGGCTGACACATTAGTCGTGCTAATATTTCAGGGCTTCTGAGCAATTTATGAAAATAAACAAAATAGGTGGGATGTCGGCGTGTTCTGTTAGGAGTGTACGTTTCCTTTTGGAATATAATCGCAGCAGAAATGTGCCAGGCTGAAACTCATCGCACCATGCTGGCTTATTGCTTCAGTGAATCATTGCGCGGCTTGTTAGTCATTTGATTTATCTCCGAGCTTTGCCTGTTTGTTTTCCTAAACGCAACACACCCATTGAGTAGTTGGTGATTAATTTTCAGCGCTTTAATTTAAGAGATGTTGCACTGTAACACTGCCGCAAGACCGGCCTTAGGACTCTTCAGATGCTATTCCAATTCAAATGAAAACATCCTGTCAAATTAAAAAACTTACATCAAGGAATAGGGAAATTTGCTGGATCCACAACCGAGATTTAATGGCTCTAATTGGACTTTTACTGGTGTTCTTGCAGCTTAACTCGTATAGCATGACGCTAGCAATGCCAAGGTCAAGGGGTTGATTCCCAGAGACTGCATGTGCTGAGCAGAGTTGTGCGCTGTTCAGAATTGAATTAAGAATTTAAAAAGGTAGCGAAAATAATTGTAAATGAAGGTGATTGTAATAATTCAAATGACTGCCATTGTTATTAGAAAAACAAAGCTGATCAAGACAGTCTTTAAATGTTTTCTTGATAAAAAAGATCTTTTTTTGTTTTTTTTAAATCTAAAAGTCTTCAAGCTTTCAAGCCTTACAGATTGATGTTAAATTCATTTGAATTACAATTGGATGAAATCTTCCTTTCATTTCAAAAAAACAAACAGCATGGATGCACAGTTTGAATAAAAGTGTCAGTCATTTTAAACATTTATTCATTTAGCAGATGCTTTGATCCAAAATATATATTATTTTTATGAACTATACTATAATTCTATTTACATGCATAAGAAAAACATGGGCACATTAGTTTAGATTTCTACTACATCTAAAAGTCACACATTTGTGGCATAAAATTCATCTTTACAACATGCACTTTATTAAAACACTGACATTTTAACACCTTGCGTGTTACATATTTGTGTAAAATTGCATTTGTTGCATTGCCAAAGGTCTGTTACATCCCATATGCAAATGTAATATATGTACATATATATGAAATATATAGTCATATGAAGAAAAAGCATATATAAAACCTTCTATAAATTCAAACAATTTCATATATTAACATATATATCTATTTACAGTGCATCCAGAAAGTATTCACAGCGCTTCACTTTTTCCACATTTTGTTACAGCCTTATTCCAAAATGGATCAAATTCATTATTTTCCTCAAAATTCTACAAACAGTACCCCATAATAACAGCGTGAAAGAAGTTTGTTTGAAATCTTTGCAAATTTATTACAAGTAAAAAACCAAAAAAATCACATGTACATAAGTATGTGTATATGTAATATGTATATGTAATGCATTTTTGGACATATATGTCATGTACATGTATATTCATCCTAAAACCTGTCAATACATGTTGATATTATATAAGTAAATATAAAAGACATGTATTTAAAAAAAAATTGTACAAAAGCATATATAAACATAAATATTGATTGATTGATTGATGGATTGATTTACTGTATATATAAATTTATATCTCCGTACCCAGAGAATATATGTATGTAAAAAAATTATGTATTGCCTTATAGGTAACATATATGGCAATATATGTAATATATTACATTTTCATATGGGATCAAGTCACCTACTATGTTTAAATATTACAACTTTATTTTTTCATATTGGCAACTACAATGTACATGAGACAGTGACTATAATTCTCTCTATTTAAATTTATGCATTTGGCAAACATTTTTATTTCAAGATACATATTTTATCTGTGAATGTGCTTCCAGGGAATTGGACCCATGACTTTGGCATTTTTGGTACCATCTTATGATCCAGCATAAACATTATACTGGTTTTAGACAATGGCAGCATTTACTGTAAGCTTTGCCCAACGTCCTCAGATTTCTCCCAGTTGTGTAAATTTTGGTAAGTTTTCAAAGACTGTGTATTTACTGTACTACCCTGGGTAAACGCTCAGCAAACATCAATAAAGTATCTCATGTTGTCTCAGAGTTGAAAGCAGAAGACAAGTGGAATTGGTGGAATTCTAGATCGGAGCTGAGCGCAAAAGATAAAGACATTTGTTGCAGCGCTGGACACCAGACGCTGAAGAATTTGGCAGGGCTGGATAGGCTTCCCCATGGAACATAAATCAGTTTGAAAGAGGGGGACCACAATGTGAGCACTTCCCATCGTTTTGGCATTCCTTCTGTTTTTCGAGCCTATGTAAATCATTCGCGCGACAGGCCCGGGCTGCAGATGTGTGGCCCATCGGTTCCACCGCAGCAGGAGTCTGGGGTCCAAATCCCAAATGATCCGTAAATAGGAATCTCCCTCGGATCACGGCGTGATGCGGCATGGGACGGACGGATTGTGCTTTTCCACTGCAGGTGTCGTCACTCTGGTCTCATTGTCTCTCACCAGCTTAGATTTACAGCCCTTGAACGGCACTAAGAAGCCTCATTGACGCTGCGTTACTGGAATGCAGCTCCATGCTGAGGGAAGGCCTCCGTGATGAGCTTTACAAGGTGTACAGCTGACGTGGGTGATTGCAAGGCAATGCTCCACTACGCTTTCAGGAAAATAAATGGTACATCTTTGTACCTTATTTACCCTTAGTACCTTAGAGGTACATCATTTAGAACATACCTTTTGAAAGGGTACCACGACTGTGACGTTTTGTACCTTTTTTCTGAGAGTATACAGTGTGTTTGGTTCAGGGTTATTAATGGCAAGTTTCGGTGTGAATTTAAAAGGGATGCATGACATATCAGAACTCATTTTTTTATGTTATTGCCAGTATTGTATATTTATCAACTGACGAGGGGCATTTAATTGTGGATGCTTATTTTTTAGATTTTTTTCTGCCATCATATTGCGCTAATTTAAGTTCAACTACTGAACATTTTGTGTTCAGAAGATAAACAGGTTTGGAACGACATGAGGGTGAGTAATTAATGACATTTTTGGGTGAACTAACCCTTTAAACTTGCATTTTTAGGAAAAAGAAAATTCTCTGGGTCAAAATGACATAAGGGTTAAATCCATTCCACAGGTTTTCCGCAAAACATGCGGAAAAAGTCTACATATTCCTCTTCTTAATGTCTCAGTGCACAAGTATGTCTTAAAGGGGTCATATCATGTGGAATCAAATTTTCCTTGATCTGTTGAGATTTAAAGAGAGTTTAATGGGCTTTGAAAACATAATGTAATTTTAGAATTCAAAACATCCTCCTCAGAGGAAAAAAGTCTTTTATTGAACCTAAACCGCTTGTTCCAAACATTACTAACATTATAAGTGGAAAAAAAAAACCATGATGTGACCCTTTTAAGATTTCAGCCATTTGTATTGCATGCTAAAGACCAGTAACATTCAAGTCCATTTCAATAAGAAGCTAGAGAAGAAAACTGAGAGATGTACTTATCTACAAGCCAAATCCAAAGATTGTAAATGAAGAATATGAAGGTGTTTCTACAGCTACTAATTAAAAGTTTGCCTGAGGAACAGAGAGCAGTAGCCTGCTGTCAGTCAGACTCAATTATAGAAGCACTAAGAAGATGAGATGAAACTTGGAGTCTGGCTGCAGGTGTGTTTTCTGTAAACGCCACAGCGGGCTGAAGCTCAACCAATCTGCCACACGCTTGAGCTGCAGTTACCCCACCGCGGACAAGAAGCCGAGTAGCAGAGCTGTAAATTACAAACTCCAGGAGATCGTTCATCCTAACTGTGGTTTGACTGTGTTGTTGCAAGCCTGTTGTACATAACAGCACAAACTCCACCTGACGTATATTGAATTTTTGAGCTGAATAGGCTCTAAACTGAGACTTACTCTGAGATTTCAAAGCAGCCTTCAAGTAATGGACATTTCTTAAAAAAAAAAATACTAAACAATACTAAAATCTCTTAACACACTGTGGGAAAAACGATTTTTTGAAGTTGTAAAAAAAAACAGATTATTAGTCAAAAAAAATATTATTCGAAATGGTCGATTTCAGATTCTTGAAATCGAGATTGTCGGCTTCCAAAATTCATGTTTAAATTAATTTGTTGCTTGCCATCTATTTGTTTGTAAAATTTACTAGCAATTTCTGAGCAAAAATCGTTTCTACACATTCTTATTTTAAAAAATTAACATGAAAAACAAGATTTCTACTTTTTGTAATGAAAATGTGAGTGGTGTTGCTCATGCTTTTGTTCAGATGGGCAGCAAAAATCCAATTATTGTCATATCCATCTCTCTAAATGAATGAATGAATGAATAAATTTCATTATCCTCTAACAATTATTAAAAAAAAAAAAAATGATTACTTATTTTTCAAAGTTTTAAATTAAGCAAAGATTATTAGAGTATAATATTTCACTTTTACCTTCTACTTCAAAATTTCATCTTTCATTCAATGTGATACTTGACATTTCTTTGTAATTATTTGTGAATTTTTGAAAATTCACCACCAATTTTTTCAGTGCTGTCTAAAAAAAAATAACAAAACAAACAAACAAACAAACAAAAATAAATAAAACATGAAATCCAGTGTTTACTATCCAAAATGTGATTAGAATTTGGAAATTTATGTCTTGAACATTCAGAGCTCTGTTTTTTTTTTCTGTGATACAAAGTTTACAATATTGCCTGGTGAAACACTAATTTTCTCTTACTCTTTCCTCCTATAGTGAACTTTGTGATTTATGTGTAAACAGTGAACAATTGAACATTTGTGTGCAATGTGAACAAAGCAATGTGAGCAATATGATATTCTGGTACATAAATATAATTTTTCCACCTGTTTTATTTTCCGCCAGTCAAAAATGATACTATAAATGTAACAGCACACTCCTCCTCAACAAGCCACGTGTTTTCAGGTAGCACCATTATTTATCATTTAAAATGACAACTGTGTAAAGAAAGCCTAGCCTCACTGTGTCAAATACACTTTGTAATGAAACACACCAGTAACTAGGTGGCTTCCAGCAACAGGGTGGGAGAGGAAGAAGGAAAGAACTTCCTGCTGAGAGCCACAAGTGTCCTGGGAAACACACTGAAGCCAATTACATCCTGAGGGCACACACAATGCTCTGACCTGTGCAACTGTTTGTCTGGTAACCCTTGGCAACACCAACATGCAATATGTCATCGCTCTGTGACCGGCTTCCCGCATCTGTCAATACAATGTGGCGCCTCATCAGCTCCATAGAGTGTTTTTTACAAAGTCTCTTGTACTCACTAAGTCTGCATTTATTTGATCAAAAATGCAAGAAAAACAGTAATATTATGAAATATTTTTACAATTCAAAATCACTGTTTTCTATTTCTATATATTGTAAAATGTAGTTTATTCCTGTGATGCAAAGCTGAATTTTCAGCATCATTACTCCAGTCTTCAGTGTCACATGATCCTTCAGAAATTATTCTAATATGATGATTTACTGTTCAAGAAACATTTATTATTATTATGAATGACAGTCGTGCTGCCTAATATGTTTCTGAAAACCATGACTGTATGTGCATTTACGTTTGGGGTATTTATAGTGCATTAAAAAAAAAGAGTGTGCTAAGGAAATGGCGAGTGTTTTAGCTCAGACCCTTGACTCTACGGAGCAGCTGCTGAGTGATCTTGACGTTTGCGTTTTGTTGTGTTGGACACAGGACACAGAATTCCCTCTGTTTCCCATTAGAGAGTGTAGAGGGCAGATAGCATATCTCAACAGAGTTATCCTGCGGAAATAGAGGTTGCTATCTGGACAAATATACCAGTCACAGGACTCAGGCCTTTGGCGTGATTTGAAATGTCTCCAGCTAGATGCTTAGCTTACACAGGAAGGATTCACTATTTTCCAAAAAGTAAGTTTTTTCTGTATTCATTTACTGAACAGAAGAAATATTTTCCACACTGGAAGTGAAATGCTGACGTGAAGTGATGAAATCAAAGCCATTCAAAACATATTTGATGTCTACTATAGGTTGCAGCAGGGATGATGTATTTTTGTAGGCCAAAATCCAGAAACGAGTTAGCATTTTAGTACCTCCGGTTCCATCATCCTCAAGTCAATGGGTTTTTGTGATGTTTTTTGGTTAAATGTCTGACTCTGTGGTTACAGTAACACAAGCTCAAAATATTTTTGCATTTATTCTATGACATTAAATACATTAGTAATACTCCCGTGTGTGTGTGTGTGTGTGTGTGTGTGTGTGTGTGTATGTGTGTGTTTTGAAGCTTTTACATGTCTTGAAAAAGGCAGTTGCTAACAGGTGGCTAAATGGGACTACAGAGGTTGTCAGAAAATAACTGTATTCACACAGAACGGGTGAACTCATCTACTCACTAGTCCACTTTCTCAGCCTCACTATGTTTATAATCACACTCTTGCAACATATTCAAACTAAATATGACGTTGATTTCTGTGCACGACTGCGTGTTCATGGCTCTCTATTAGCACAGCAGTTCACTCTGATTCACCCAGGAAAAGCCACATGTTGTGAAAAATCAAGATGAATAAAAACACGAAATGAAATACAATCCATGTGCTGCTTCTCTGAGGTAAATGTATCTGTTGTGCTCGTCGCAACAAGTTTTCGCGTTCATCTGTCAACTGTCATTTTGACTGTCATGACAACCAGATTTCCAGTCCAGAAGATATTCAACTCAGTGAAAAAAGTACACAGATGCTGACAGATTTCTAGACGTTGTTTTTTTTTCATGTCACATTTTTATCTTGATTTTTCACAAATTGTGTTGTTTCCTGTGTGAGTCGGAGTGAACTGCTGTGCTAATAGAGTCTCATGAATGCACAGTGGTGCACAGAGAACAATGACCAAGTCAGGATATTTGTTAAATAATATGTTAAATTTCAGTTAGTTTCTCATCACACCCTATCATACACCTGTAGAACGCTTGGAATATACAGGATGATACTTTTGCATATTTTTTAAAATGGAGTGTCTATTTTTTGGCGATTTTTTGATGCGATCGACCCAAGTTCGAATCCGAATCCGATCATGGGTTTGATTCCCAGGGATAGCAAGAGCTGATAAAATGTAAAAAAAACTGTAACTTGAATGCAATGTAAGTCGCTTTGGATAAAAGCATCTGCTAAACGCATAAATGTAAATGTATCATATCATAGAGGTGGGCGATATACCGGTAGACACGATTAACCAGTAGAAATTTGTCAACTGGTAAAGATTTTGGGCTATCGTCTATATCGCCGATACAAGCTAACATGATGTTGCTATGCTATGTGGTCACGAAAACTAATCATTTGCAAGTGTTTTTAAGCATTGCGGTTTAAAAACAAGTGATTTTTATTTTTTTTAAAATATCCTTTTGTTGTCCAAAAAAAGAAAGAAGGGTATACAGGATTAGAACAACACAAAGGTGAGTAAATGATGACTTTATTTTCATTTTTGTGAGAACTATCCCTTTAACCAATGAGATTTCAGTGTGGGTATGGCTACCCAGCATGAAGCAGTAAAAATAAAAACCTAAATGTTTCCAGAATTTTTAATGCAGTCTTTCCCTGCATTTTCTGTACAACTTTACTGTAACCCAAGGCTGTTAATACATAAAATTAATAAAAATAAAATGACCACTGAACCTTTAGTACTTATATATCATATTTAGGATATTATAGATTGAAACACAATTTTCTTGAACTATGTAACACACAGAACTTAAATGCATTGCAAATGTTTCCTTTTGACTTTATTGATGAGAAAGACAGTTGCATAACAACTAAGCCGCAAATACAAGGCAATGATCCCAAACTGGTTTTACAGACAGAAATCTGATCTCCTAAGATGGTATAATATGTAGAATAGTTATTATGGCTTGAAATTGCCTCTGCTTTCTGACAGCACGCGGGCCACCCAGCGGGAGATCACGACTCTGCCTTAATCATCTCTCAACAGCCAATGACAGAAGACCTTCATCCATCATTTCCTCCCCATTGGCAGCCATTGTGCAGATGTAGTCATGATTGGACTCCGTTCATTTCTGCGTTCACTGCAAATGCGGCCTTTGATGTGAATGGAACAGTGTTGAGCAGTGTTGAGGAGGCTAGTTTGAAACTGTTAGCCAAGCTACATTACAAGCTACTCATCATTTAATGTAGTTCAACTACAGATTGTCCTGGCAGTGGCAGATCTGAATGGAACCTTGGGTAATTGACTAGAATAATACAAAAAAGTGGGTAATAGTAAAGGAATCTGATCTTCTGTGCATTTCTAACCCTGGCTTGATCATGTGGCAGCACAAAAAAGAGTTTATGAATCATGAAGCACGAATTCTGTTTGTCTGTGCCAGTGTGTGTAATCCAAAAAAAGTGTGTGTGTGTGTGTGTGTGAGTGAAAGAGAGAGAGAGAGAGAGCACAAAACGTGTCCGTTTACTCTAGAATTCATTATTCCACCTTTTCTCTCTCTAGCTCAGGGTGGTCCTGCGCTAGCCAGAGTGCTATCACAAACGCAGGCCAAAAAGATTCAAACCGGCACAGCAAAACCAACAGAAACATAGATGTCACAACACACAAGCAGATATTGACTCTCTCACACATACACAACTACGCACTACCCTTAAACCCCAAAATATATGTTTACTTCTCTGCTGCTGTTGTGGTTGCCCACTAAAAGAATGTTAGCACGGACAACATACTGTGTCATCAGTTTTGCAAACAATACTTACACATGATGTGTGTTTAAATACTTAAATGATGCTTTTAAGGATTTTTTGTACATGTGGCATGGTAATACCATGGTATTCTTTGAATGCCTCAGAGAATCATGTAAATATCATGGTTTATAGTTATGAGTTTTAATGTTGTGGGTAATGTAATGGGTTTTTGATGGCTGGTCCTGTTATCTACACTTAAAAATAAAGTTTTCTTTGGGTGTTTTTGCAATGATGCTGTAGAAGGGAAGTTTAGGGTTTGCCAAAGAACTTTTCAATGAACAGTTCTTAAAAGAACCATTTTGTTCTTAGTGTGAAGAGCATATGAATAATCTGAAGAACCTTTTGTGGAATGGAAAGGTTCCATGGATGTTAAAGGTTCTTCACGGAACCATCAATCCCAATAAAGAACCTTTTATTTTTAAGGGGGTGTTTAAATGACACCATTTTCAATTAAAAAAGGAAACCTTTATACATTTTGGCCGTTCATTTACACGAAATCGGCGTTTGGGGGCCTGAAAAAACACTTTTTTTTAAAGAGAAAGTTTTTAAAAACAATACCATTATCATCTCTGTCCAAACCATGAAAATGTACGAATTTGTGAAAACGGTGACATCATGTGCATGCGTGTTCAGTCTATAGGTATGTGCGCAGACGCGTGGTGTTTCTTTACAAAGTGACATTGCCACCTACTGGCCTGGCATGCATAATACAGGGTTTTTAGTAGTTTTTGCAGTTCCATGTGACGGGTATCGTTTTGACAACATTGTTGCCTGTATGCAAAACTTGTAAAAAAACACAAAAGGAAAAACATTTCCATTTGTAGTACATCATTGTCAAGTAATTGTATCATCATATCACAGAGGTGGGCGATATACTGGTAGACACGATTAACCAGTAGATATTTGTCAACTGGTAGAGATTTTGGACTATCGTCTATATCGCCGATACAAGCTAACATGATGTTGCTATGCTATGTGGTCATGAAAACTAATAATTTGCAAGTGTTTTTAAGCATTGCGGTTTAAAAACAAGTGATTTTAAGCCGTTGAAATGCAAAGAAAGAGAACTCATTTCGCTATATGTGTGTGCTGTCTGACAGATTGTTTCTGAGCGATGTCAGAGAAAGCATGCACATGAAGATAGTGCTCATAAAGCGCGGGAGTATTGAACTGAGTTATTTTTGGCACTTTATAGGCCAAAATGCCCGTCTTTGCAAGTATCCTCGTAAACACAGTAGGTCTTAAGAGAAAGCAAACAGCTGAGAAAGAAAACACATGTGTAACAGTATATTGGATCCGGGCGGCTCTTAAAGTGACAGCAGTCTAATATTCCTGCTGTCTGTCATTCATGTTAATCAAACAACAAAAGAGAGAAAATCTCTCACTGCTCTTTGACTAAATTACTTTTGTAACTTGAATACAAAGAAATACATATTTAATTTACACAGCAGTGTTTTTATACATTTGTTTACTTTATACAATATATGTAGCATTTCTTATTTAATTGTTCTACTGTAGTTTTTTTTTTGTCCTATTGCTTGTAATTAGTTTCTTATTCTTATATACTATATTTGAGATATATCGTTACCTTGAAATAAAATTACTCATATCGTGATATAAGATTTTGGTCATATTGCCCACCCGTATTATATCATATATCGTCATCATCATCATCATACATAGCATCATCATCATATTTCAGGTATGTAAGAGTGTAGAATGGAGGATGGCTGATGACAGATACATTAGTCTAAATGAATAATCCAATTTCATTGTAAATGAGACTGATTGGTGAAATTAAAAATAGTCATTTAATATAATATTATTAAATGTACAAAAAATATGGGGGAAAATATCTATTTATAATTTATTAATTTTAGAACGTTTATTGATATTTATTTTGTTTTGTTGATATTTATGTTGTTTATTTTGTTGTTAAGTAGTCTATGGTTTTTTTTGACCTCTCAAAATCCCAAATTGGTCAAATATTGTCTGATTTATTGGCCTAGCCTATACAGTGGATTAGATTAGATTCCGCTTTATTGTGCAAAGTACAATACAAAGATAAAGAAGCATCTAACCAGAAGTGCAAATAGCAAAAATATACAGTATATCTATACTTGAAAGTATTTTATCATTTATGTTAAAATGCATTTAGGATAGATTTGGTAGAGTAGTCCATGCAAATCAGTACCTTATACAGAAGATGCTCTGGTTGTGCAGAAGGTAGAAATTCATGTCATTTATTCAGTATCACATTAAATGTCAAAACATTATGATATTATCATTTGTTACTGTACAACACTGCCACAGAACCATTTTATTCAGTTTCACCATTTCACAGATGAGCCTTAATTTTCCCAAGACAAGTGTATTTCAAAAGTGACTTCATCACAGGACCTGAAACCTGCCGGAAACTTTGGCAAGAATTTCAACCCCTGAGAAGAAACACCAGCACAGACATCCAAAAAGAGATTCAAATAATACCCAAAAGGCCGATCGCAAATATACACCGACTGACGGGGGATTAAAAACATAAATATAAGCAGGGAGACAAGCAGAAGGCCAAAGCAAGCAGACCCTTCCACCAGAAAACGGACCACCTCTCCTAACCAGCCTCTAAAAGCAGGATATATCGTGTTTTCTCTGAACTCCCATAAAGCCAAACAAAGCCTTTTGGCTCATAAGTCATGTGTGTTTTGAATTATGAGCTCAACAAAACAAAATCCCTAAAACATGGAGTTCTTTGCCCAGAGGACTGGCGATACACTGGGGTTTGGATTTTGAAATCCCAAAATACATCCCTTTTGTGTTTTCTTTGTCTTGTTCTCTTCTGGGGGGTTTTTTCTTCCCCCTGTACTTTACCACAAAATCACAAGCCTGCCATCCTACAGTTTTGGTTTGTCAAACAATGCTTGTGGTTTAGTGGATGTTTTTAAAATGGCTATAAATAAACCAAATGTAATATTAAAGACTTGTTCTCTAGAGGACGAAAATAGCAGTCAATAGCAAGTAAGTGCATAAATACTATAGAGCCATTTACAATGTGTTGTTTTTCGTCTTAATTTTGTTTTTAAAATATCTATCAGAGGTGTTTCCGAAGGAATTCTGTCATCATTTACTCACCCTCAAGTTGTTCCAAACCTGATTTTCTTCTGAACAAAAAACAGAAGATATTTTGAAGAATGTTGGTAACCAAACAGTTGACGGTAGCCACTGACTTACATAGTTAAAAAAATGTAATGAAAGTCAATGGCTACCGTCAACTTTTTGGTTACCAACATTCTTCATAATATCTCTTTTTTGTGTTCAGCAGAAGAAAGAAACTCATACAAGTTTGGAGGAACATGAAGGTGAGTAAATAATAACAATATTCATTTTTGGGTGAACTATCCCTTTAAGGTTAAGGATGTGAGCAAATGCATAACTCTAAGTATTAAACGTATGTACACAAATTGTGTTGAGCACAGATGTGGCACAGTTAACTTAGTGGATAAAGTGGGCAAGAATCTTACAGACTTACACTGAAGGAATCTCATGAATTCTTGTGCAATCTTTTAATGAAGTAACAGCTATCTCAATAGCAGATCTTAATACACTACAGATTGTGTGTTTTCTGCCTTGACGCATCTTGAGAGTTGAATGGTTTGCCCTGAGTGAGTCATTGAGGCATTAGAAGATGTGTAAGTTTCCATGCAGTGGGTGTCAGAAGCAGCTCTAAAGAACTGACCAGCAGTCCACCTGCTTCCGATTAGCAGCTCGAAGTCACTCCTGCTCTCGTTTTTCTCTCTCGTAGCATTTGTTTTCATTTTTGTGGCTTCATTTTCTTCTCATTTAGGGACAGGGATCACACAGAGGTAGTTTTGTGTGATTTAAACAATTTCATTTCCTGTTTTTAACAAATAACTGTTGATATTCTTGAGGCACACAAGGTCCTAACCAATTTGTCTTTCCAAAAACTGCTGTGTGACGTCAAAATCACAGGCAATCAGAAGATTTTTTTAAGTTTATTATATACTATGATTGCAGGATTTTGGACCAGTCATATTTCACAGTGGGTGGGGCTGTACTCATTTGCATTTATGCATATGGAAGATGCATTTAACCAAAGCGACTGTACTTAAGGTCTACATTTTATCACTGCGTGCATTCCCTGGGAATCAAACCCATGACCTCGGGGTTGCTAGTACCATGCTTTATTGTTTGAGCTAGAAGTGTTTTTTCCCCCTTTTCACTCAGCTGATGCTGCAGCAATGCAAACTAAGTAATTGATTTAAAAAAAAATCTGGAAAAATAAATAATGTATTTATTATTATAAAAAATTTATTTAAATAAAACACAAGAAGTCTATAAATTGCTATTTTACTTTTTCATAGTTTTAATAATTGCAATCATTTTTAATAGAAATCAAGTAATCGTTAAAAAAGTTTAAAAAATAAATATGTCATTATTATTATAAATAATATAATAAAAATAAAATATTTAAAATTTCTATAAAATAAAATTCTATTTTTGGCTAAAATCAAATTTGTTCCTGAAAACTGTTTGAGCTAGAGGAATTTTTCTCCTGTTTACTCAATGTGACGCTGCAGCAAGAAAACTGATCTAAAAATGCAGAAGTAGAAAATGTAAAAAAAAGAAATGCAATTAAGGTAATTATTATTTTAATATAATAAAATATTTTTAAAAAATCAAAATTATATATATATAATATTTAAAAAAATTATAAACAAATTCATTTTTAATTTGCAATTGGAAAAAAGGCTAAAATGTTACTTAAAATTCTTTGAGCAAGAGGAATTGTTCCCCTTTTTACTCAGTGTGATGCTGCAGCAATGGAAATCAAGTAACTGATGAAAAAAGTTGAATGTAGAAAAGAAAAAATAATAATGTAATTATTATTATTATTATTATTATTGTAAATAAAATAATAAAAACTAATATATATATATATGTGTGCGTGTGTGTGTGTGTGTGTGTGTGTGTGTGTGTGAGTGTGTGTTTTAAAATTAAAAAAAAATTTGAGTTAAATAAATAAATAAAATTTGTTTTAGCTCCACTAACACCTTTAAACACACATGAGGAAATGAATGTCTAGCAGTGATTGTTTTCTGCGGGGGGACTGCAGAGGTTTTATGACATCACCCTTTTGCACAATTCTTTCATCAGACTTATGGTCCGGCAACAGCGCTGAGAAAACCACAGATGGTCCGCAGACCTCGAGCAGCTCTTCATGGTAGCCCAGAAATCTGCTCACGGTTCCTTTTAGTCTGCTCATATCACAGCAGGCCAAAAACACCACGACCCCGAGGACCACAGTGGAACAATGCAGAGAGATCCAACACAAGACAATTCCAGCAGTCTGCCTTAATTAGCTTCTACGCACGGGTTAACTTGCTTATGTGACTGTTTAGTCCACAACAAAGTTTTGCTAACAGAAACAGCAATCTGTAAACTATATTCATTCAATTTTAGTGCAATTCCTGTCTACGCATAAATCTGGAGCGCAGAAATGCCTCATGTGTATTTTTAAGTTTCTGACTGAACTTTGTGTTGGATGGAGGATTGAGCTAATTTGGTATTGATTTAATCACAACACAATGAAAACTTCCTGCCTGCTGAAGACGTATTTGTGCACAATGAAAATTAATGTTTTGAAAGTTTCCAAAGAAGCAGAATTTTCATCTGCTTTCCAAGTCTACAAATGCTTTTAGTGAAATCTTTTGTGAAAGGTTGAATCTTAAGAATGCTGTGGGTCATCAATGAAATTTTCTGCTTTTATCAAAGGAGATTTTATCACCATTGAA
This sequence comes from Tor tambroides, assembly GCA_021397915.2. Lineage (NCBI taxonomy): Eukaryota > Metazoa > Chordata > Actinopteri > Cypriniformes > Cyprinidae > Tor > Tor tambroides. The sequence continues at coordinate 4,263 of JAFVLL020014275.1, read as the reverse complement.
TGGAAGCCTTTTCCCACCATGGAATAAAAAAAAAAGGTTGCATTTTTTTCCCCACAATTCAAATTCTGTAATTAACTTGTATAGAAAAGAAAAGAAAACAGATTTGCAAGACATAAAAGTCCAAATTGTGAGATCTAAACTCAGAATTGCAAGAAAAAAGTCAGAATTTTGAGTGTATATCTTGCAATTCTGAGAAACAAAGTGCAAAAAGTCACAATTACTTAATTTTGTCATTATGTGGCAGAAACATGCTTCCATACATTGCCTTTTTTCGATCTACAGTTGTGCATTAGGTGCATTACGGGATATATTAAATTCAGTATCGTACCAACAAGTAATGCAAATGACACATTTAGCTCTTTTAACCCCATAAAAATTATTTTTGTATTGTGTCTGTGTCATGTCTGTTGTAACTATGAGAGATCCTGAGTCTAATGATCAGATTTTGTTATATCGCTACTCATATCTTACAAAGATACAAAGTTCACATACCAAGCCATCAGTAGCTCTGATAGATCTCTATGCTTGAATAGTTTATGAAAGGTTAAATGCATCATAAACAGTGGCATCATGCACCTGGTTTTTGAGAAGGTGCCAATTCTGGCTTACTTGACAAGCTAATGCCCCTCAAAATAAACTACTGTACCTATTTCTAACCTTTTTAACTATTTTGTGTAACTATTTTAACTAATTTTGAAAGGTGAGCTCTCTAAAGTTGCATTTAAAGAGATATATCTTCATCTTCCACAATGCAAATGTGGAATATATGATATACATAGATTTTACTCTACACCTGTTATGTTGCTGCTCATGTCTTACAAAGTTCTCGTCCACTACCAAGCCATCAGTAGCTCTGAAATTACTATATACTGTGAGATCTCTATGTTGAGGAAAGTCAAAATGCATCAAAACACTTATAACTGTAAACTGCAGCATCACTGTCAATTCTGGATTACTTGACAAGATAAAAAAAATAAATTACTTTACTTTTTAGCTATTTCGTGTAACAGAACTTTCTGTTTGAAACTAATGATCATGATTAGACTGACCAAATTTACACAAGCAAATAAATGATTCATGTCAAGGCATTTTAGAGCTTTTTTAAACAAAATGTGCAAATGTATTTAATTTCATTGCCTTCCTGTTCACCTCTGCATTGACACGTGCAAAAATTTATTTTCACAAATGCATACAGTTTTTTGAAAGCTGCATTTAAAATTGTTTGTTCCAACAAGTTTGAATGGACATGATGCTTTTGACTGTATAATCCAAACATTATTTTTAAACAGTTTTTGTGTATAATGATAAGTATTTTTCTATCCAATAATGTTATATTATTTCTTCTTACCAATAACAGTGACATTGTCATTTTAACCTCTGCATGTAAGACTTCCAAAACAATAAAAATAAAAATTATATTATATTATATATTTAATGCATTTAATGCATATATATATATGCATTTTCAAACAGCAGGCGTGGGTTTAGTAGTGCTTGCAAATGAACTGAATGCATCTGTAAGGTGAGATCTTTTTAAAGATTTTCATCATAATGCACAAATGTGGAATAAGTAATTAAAAAATAACAGTATAATGACCTATTTTAACAATGTTTTTCTCAATCTGCTGGCTTTTTGCCCTGCATGTTTTTGCAAGTTTGGCAAAAATTGGACAGTGCATACATAAAATCCGTAAGTATCTATCTAGATAACATTCCTATCGTCATGTGAATGCTACACCTAATTTCCCACAAATACCTGCCTTGCCCACCTCATTCCGCTGAGCAGAATGGAAAGAATCCGGACAGAAAGACTTACTCTTAATTATGAGGCGCTTGATCAAAGAAAGCAAATTTGTACCAGATGCAGCAATCTCTTTGAAAAAAGACTGAGACAAAACTTTTGACCAGACTCTTTTTTGGGATTCTGTTGCTGATCTCATTTACAGCTTGATCATCAAGTCTTCCTGTTCACCCCTGCATTGTCGCGTGCAAAAGCACACCGTGAGAAAACAGCTTCTGTCAGTCATCTCTCATAGCATGATGGTGCCCTCATTCTCCATTCATGGGAATGAACTTTTATTTATAACCACAGGCCTACTGACACACATTCATCTACTGCGCAACAATGTTTGCTTGTGCATGACGGCCATCTGTCAGGAGCGTTTGATATCTGTTCACACTTTTTTAATTTAGTGACAACAGCCTCATCAAACAGAGCATTTGCTGACAGCTTGATGCTTTTGTTATGGAGTCCATGTTTAACACAGCATGAATAGAATGGAGAAAATCTTTTTATGGCATGTGAAAAAGAGCAACTTGTGAATTTGACAAAAACACCTGCAGGAGCCCTTATTATGATCAACTTGCGAAAATGAAAGGAATTATACGGTTCTTTCACAATGAGATCCTCTTGCTCAAGTTTTCGCGACTGATACTATTTTCTTCCTTAATGGGGAAACCGACTTTTCATCTGGAAACCAGCAGCTTACTTTCAACTCGCCAAAACAAACAACAAGACTGATGTAATCTTTCCTTCAATCTGATAATGACACCTGCCTTGCAATAACACGACAATCCTTTTCAGCAGATCTCGCCCTTCAGAATGTTTCCTTCCACAGAATGGATGTTGAAAGGCACTTCCAAACTCAGTTACACCCATCCACCCATTAAGCTGAATAACTAGCTTGTACGACGTGAGAATGATTTCAATCTAAAATTGATTACAGAACAGATTTGTTTTAATCTAATCAAATGTCTCACATCTAATCTAATGATCACTTGTAGGAGTAAGAAGTATGTGAGATTATATAATAGGATTTATATGAAAACATAGACACACTGTCAAGTGTTCACATGGGTAAAATACATTTTCTGAAGTATTCCTCACATTAAATATGCAAATAAAAGGCCTGTTCTTCTCACAACAAAAACTGCACTAAAGTAAAACCTATCTAAACTAATTTAGATGTTTTAAATTAGAATGAATGCAGTTTATTTAGTGCATTTGGTGGGATTTTAACAGCCTGTTTGAATAAGCCATTCACTGTTTCAGTTTGAATATGAAAGTTCATACAATCATGAACCTTCATTAGATTCAGATGTTCAAAAGATTCTGATAGGAAAATGAAATATGAAAAAAAATCAACACAAGCTCCTGAAATTAAAAAAGATGACTAATTTTGATTCAATATGTTAATTTGCATTAACTGATGTTATACTTTTGGAATTAAAGTTGATCAGTTAATCAAGAAAAAAGAAAGAATGAAACTAAAGGCTAACAAATCATTCAAACAAACTGTAAGATCTAAACAATCTGCAATAAAAGTATGATGTTCCCTTCATACTTTTATTAATTACATTATGCAGATCTCTCTCTCTCTTTTACCTCATCATCCAATCTTTTAAGCATTTTGGAGTTTCAAAAATCTGGAACCACTAATCAAATATCTACATATTCAGCATTTTTCTAATCTAATACACATTTCTTTTCATCACAATCTGCCTACAAATTTGAGTGAAAATTGCTTTCAGAGTAATAGTTTCAAACTATTTCAAAGTTTGAACGAATATTTATCGTAGCCTCAGACTTTTGGACCGGCATTATACTGCATTATACATGATACTTTGATTCAGAAATTTTCATATTTCACTATACCATCATCATAACATTTACGCATGACTCGTTAATGAAAATGCCTACAAAGAACCATCAGCACTTGTTGAGGTAAAGTACATGAGAAATGACTCACCGACACATTCGTTCGCCTCTCTGGCCGTCGCGCGTTGCCACGGCCGGTCGTAGTGAAACGGCTTACACCTGTCACACTCCGGTCCCGCCGTGTTGTGCTTGCACTCGCACACAAGGTTCCCTTCGCGGTCCTTTACGCACTTTGACGCGTGCCCGTTACACTTACACCGACCGCCGACCTGCAGGTCAGACACGGCGTAAAAATACGAGTCCCTGGCGAGCTCCGAGTCATCCTCGTTCTCATCCCCGAACGTGTGCAGCCGGTTGAAGGTCACTTTGATATCGGTGGCCGTGACCCAGTCCTGCAGGACGGGAGAGTTGTCGAAGTCATGCGCGGAGGGTCTGCCATCCAGCGTGCTGAACGCGATGAGGCCACCTGTTAACGGCTGCATGTCCGTGTGCGAGTCCGTGCAGATCGCCTCCTGCTCGTTCTGCTTGGTGATCGCAGCTTTGCTCGGTTTGTTGTACATTTTCTTGCACTGGGTTGAGTAGAACTGAAACGGCACCCAGGTTTT
>JAFVLL020014273.1:0-45056 GCA_021397915.2 Tor tambroides | reverse complement strand
CACTATAAATGCATATAATTAAAGTCTACTGTGTTTCAGAGTCATCACATGTGGCTTTTTGGCTAGGTTTAAAGGAAAAGAGCACTTTTAGATAAGGCAATAATAGATGGCACTCATGGAGGAATGGAAAGCAGGATTGCTTGTAATAAAGATTTAAATGCAAAAGAAAATGCAGTAGAGCTGACTGTTTCTGCCAGTCATAAGTTAATTTAGAATGTTTGTGATAACATAAGAAAAGTAGTTTAAATGTTTTGCCACTTGCTTGAGCAACTTAATATATAAATCTAGAAGTAGCCTAAATGCAAAAGTAAAAAGCATTGAATAATGTGTTTCTTATATTTATTGCATTTAAACACATCTATAAAGATTGTATTACTGTAAAAGAAAAAAGAATCACAATGAAAAAGCATTTTCAGTAACAATGTTTGGATTTGAAATCAAAATAATGGATAAATGTTGTGTTTGTGGTAAACAGATTAATCAGTAGTGGACTCCTGAAATCAGGCTTGTGCTGTGTGTAAGCTTTTCTGCAACAATTGCACAATTGAAAAAACAAAAATGCACTGGATGATCAAACATTTAGGTGAGATAAATGTATATTTTTGAAAAATGTCTAATAATTATTCAGTGCCTGAATAAATGTCTTATTCAGGCACTGAATAAATGTCTAAAAATAAAGATTGGAGTATCACTATAAATAATTCTACATGATAAAAAGATGGCTTTAAAAAGATTGATATCGGTGATCGGATCAGCAGATACTGCTTTCTGTGATCGGTGATCGGCCTAAAAAATCCTGATCGGAGCACCCCTAATCTGGACTGTACAGACTGTCAGGTGCTTTTACAAAGGGCAGAGGTAATGTTTAACTGGAGAAAACTCTCATGGAGCTTCTCTTTGCTCAGCCCACAGCATGAGATCTAATGCCAAGGATACACAAACACCTTTCTGAGGCAACTTGATATAAGGACACAGCAGAGAAAGATCAGGGATCTAGCACTGGACAGACAAAATACTTAATAGAGCATATCCCTAAGGCCCAAAAGACATTGTAATGGTTCACTGTGCACTGTCTTATAGACGTTATCATTAGCACATTACCATGGCTTCTTGATTCAAAAATAGGAAGTGGGTTTGACAGAAATATAACTGGCAACTGAGTTTAAGCAATTCATCATCAGATCTATCTTGACTGATTTTTTTAAATCAATTTTCACACATTTCTACTTAATCTCTTACTGAATCAGTCAGCTAGTTCAGTCATAAATCTTGATATAAATTTTAACTCTCTAGTAAATTACCTTAAATGACTCCCTTGCAGTTATAACACCTTGATTGATTTTATAATAGTGTTAAATAAAACTAGTGATAGGCTGATAAATCAGTAATATGAACTTTAAATACACATTTTATGCACTCAGGAATGCTTGTTCAGGTAACCTAATAAAAGTGAATTGGCTTTATTCAAGTCAAAAATATTTTAAATCTGCCTGAATACATTAGCTCACACAGAACTCAGGTCAGGTCTGTACTTCCATTTGTGCTTCCAAATATTCAAATCAAACATGTGTATATATATAAACATGTATATGCGTACTATTGAGTAAATATATATTCCCTCAATATTATGCATACATGTGCACAACTAATCATCCACTGCATCGATCACAGATGTCAGATTACTGTTGCAGCTACTCCAGCTGACCAACTGTCTAGGGCACTACAGTGCATTCAAATTCAATTAATACTCATTAGTTTCATATTTATAGAGTAGTTTCATAACTGACATGAAGTGAAGTAGCTCTACTTACATCCATATCGTGGTCTGCGAGAGTTTGCGCCGTCTTCATGGTACATCCTGCTTCCTCTGAAACTCTGCTGAGCCTTCACCATAAACTGCGCTGGGACTTTCTTACACTTACTTCAGACTTCTTTCTCAAGCGAGCAAAACAAAATTTGCTCTTTTTACCATAGCATTGGTTCCCAGTAAAACGCCGTGCCCATTTGCACTGAAGCGCTTTCGGTCACTGCGGTTCTTCCTCTGCCTGTCAACCTGATGAAAGCCCCCGTGAGCTCGCCCTGAAGCACTGCTGACACTGAATGACGCGGCTCCACCTGCTGGCTCGTGACGCCATCCTGACCTCTTCCGCTGCACAAGTTGATGCACAGTATTTTTCTCACCCCAAAACATACTTTCGCTTTATTGTGTAAACTAATGTCGTCAGGGCGATTCTGTTATTAAATAATAATCTTGACTTGAGGAAAAACAAATGTTAATTTATACGTTTTTAAGAGTTTAACGTGGAATTTATTTATTGATTGATTTATTGATTTATGTGTGTTAAGCTATGAATAACATTGTATCATAAAACAACACAAATAAAACTACAAATTATAAATAAATAGCCTACATAAAATGTATTCTAGGTTTTAAATTATTAAGCAATAGATAAAACAATAGAAACACCTGTTGTTGTTCTGTGTGAACTTCAAGTTAACTGACATATGAAAATCACCTTGGAACCTGATTAAAAGTATTACAAAAATGGTAGCTCTGCTGAAAAGCACAAGCTTTTTGTGCAGGTGTTTCAAATGAAATGACATGCAGACATTTTAAAGTGTGACTTAAGTCTTCAAAAGTGTGTGTGACTTCTGAATTACTAAATGAAAATGCAAAGGCTAAATTTAAAAGGAAGAATCAATTAATAAGTATAATGGTTAGAAAATAAAGCAAGTAGACGTATTTAAATGAATATAAAATGTATTGTAACAAGATAAAAATGAATGAATTTACCATTTCACCATTTGCCATACTTATCCATGTATTTGACTAGTATCATATTTTATAGATCCTATAGTTTACAAGCAAAGGTCAATTGTGACAGATGGGTTTCTCAGAGTAAAATTTCTATAAAAGTGTCATGACTTAGGTGCAGGCAACACACCTCCTGCAGATGTCAGTGTTGTTCTACATTTTAGAAAAAAACAATGCAGCCCTCATCATAAAAAGGGGTGAAAGTCGGGGAAATTGGCCCTCATTTTGACAAATCATCGATGCAAGTAGGCCTAATGTTCAGTTTCTCAGTAATATTTATGTGTGATGACAGGTGTCCTCTATCACTCTGTGCTAAAATCAGATATGTTGTTCTGGGCAGTGTGATGACGAGGCTTCTCAACTAGCTCCTCATAAATATTCTGCTTTTTAAGATAGGTAAGAGTAGTACTCTACTTAATATATTTACGTTGCATTCATCTTAAGCTGTCATTCAAGTTTTCTTTTCATATCAACACTGTGTAGAGAAAAAAATTACGCTGTGTGGGAAGGAAAGAGTGTCTGCTGTGCTGAACGTGTGTTTATGTTGTCTTCATTTTAACTTGCTGTAACTTTTGTTTTGATGTGTAATAATGTATGATTATACATAATTAACTTTTTTTCTTTGGAACATGGGCATAATATAAACATGGGCATTTACTTCACCTTTGAATAGCAGCCTCATCAAATAAAACTCGTTTCAGGTCAGTTGCAAAAGGCTTATATCAATTTAAAATGTGGCAAGCCTTTATAAATACTTTAAATGTGTTTGATATTGTCTCTGTTGACACACCACATTTGCAGTGAATTGAACCTATATATTACACAAATGAGACTATAAGTAAGTCCAGTCAGTGCATATTTTCCTTCTAATAATAAAGCTTTGTTTCATATTAACAGGTACAGACACTTTTCAGCACATCTTTATTACCTTCACAAAATATGACAGCTTTATTCTTCCGTATTTTTCTGCCATAAAACACACAACAGTGCAACATTCTCTGGAGAGCTGAGCACACAGACCCGAAAAGTTTCATACATGCAATTTTGTTCAGTGATGTCTCAGGACAGCTGGCTCTTAGGAACAGTGCTGCAATGACAGATGAACAGTGAATGGTTTCAGCGGTGCACATACACTACAGATTCATCCATTGAATACACACAGTATTCAGCATGTGAGTCGACTACTGTAACCCTATGTACAAAATATACATGGTTAAGCACACATTTACCCATACACAGATATATACACACACAGTTTGTACTGTTCACAAGCACACACACATCATTTCAGACAGCATGTTAACACTAAAATATATGCATAAATTAAAAAAAAAAAAAGTTTTCAGATTAAGACAGGCTTAGATCAAAGACAGTACAGCAATGATCATTTATAATCTCATTTAGAAATAACGCCTTCGAGAAACTGCATAGCTTTGCTGAGACTGAGACAGCATTAAGCCACTTTGGTTAGTTGGAAGCCAAATCAAATAAAAAACATCAATGGTCCTTTATAAGGTTCTAATCTTTTTAACTGAAATTTCTTATACCTCTCAAAACATAGCAAAAGCTATATAATAGTAACACTATTGATTTATGTTGTTCAGAGAATTTAATTTGGCACTGATTGTAAAAGCTAAACCATAAAATTTGACATTGTGTGATTCCAAAGCAGAACTTTGAGTGTAATGTTATCTATCACAAATCATTCTAATATGGTGATTTGGTGCTCAAGAAATATATCTTATTTATATCAATGTTGAAAATAGTTGTACTGCTTTTTTTTGTGGAAAACTGATTTTTTTTTTCAGGATTCTTTGATGAATAGTAAGTTCAGAAGGACTGCATATATTTGAGACAGAAACCTTTTGTAACATTATGTCTTTACTGTCAATCAATTTAATGCATCCATGCTGAATAAAATTATTACCTGTAATTTCTATAAAAGAAATAAAAGTGACCAAATGGTAACCCCTTTAAATGGTCATGTATTTAAATATTTAAATATCTAAGTCATTTTGTTGAAGCAAGCAAAACAGAATTCTCTTCTTGATACTTGTAAATGAATCACGTGTCATGTGGCTCTCAAACACATCTCTCTTCCCCTCTCCACAGATTGTAGACCCCATATGTTGAGGCGGGCCCTCTAAACTCCCTCTGCACCCGCAAACCTGTCGTGTCAACAAAATGATTCTTTGACACTGTACATAAAAGAGGCTTTCTGGGACATCGCCAGCCTGATTCTCATCAGTCCTTTCTGCAAGATTGTAAGATGGTTTGCATGAGTGACCCTGACAGATACACACTCTATGATATCAAATACAGCAGCCACCTCAAGTTCGTACATGGTGATGATCTTATGTAGGAGAGGCACAGTTTCAAAAGGCCATTCGCTGTTAGACAAATCACAAAGTGGCAGAACAAGTCCGATAACACACGCCTGTTGTATATGAAATCAAATAGGCTTGCAATAAAAAGCTTATGAACAAAATATACTCCACTGTGTATGAACAAAACATCTGCAGAGCACAAAATAGGATTTTTTGTTTTTTATAAATCTGGCTGCAGAAACTTTATACATGTACTTTGAGCATGACTACAGTGCGCAGTTGTGGCCTTTTTCATCAGAGGTTGGAGTACATATGCAAAAGGCTTGATTATTTGAAAAAAAAAATACAGTAATAATACTGTAAAAAATTATGGGTCTTAACCTTGCCAGTGACTTACTCAATATTATGGAAGCCCGTTTATGCCACTGAATAAAAAATTTTTTAAAAAAAAAGGTAATTGCGAATTTTATCTCACAATTCAGACTTTTTTTCTCACAAATCTGACTTTTTTCTCAGAATTGTGACATAAATACTTTGCAATTGTGAGAAATTAGGTCAGAATTGCAAGATATAAACTCACAATTCTGAGAACAAATCAGTCTTTTTTTCTCCTCAGAACTGGATTGCGAGTTTACATCTCACAAATCTGACTTTTTTCTCAGAATTGTGACTTAAAAACTTTGCAATTGTGAGAAATTAGGTCAGAATTGCGAGATATAAACTGGCAATTCTGACTGTTTTTCCTCAGAATTGCGAGTTATAAAGTCAGAAATGTGAGATATAAACTCGCAATTCTGAGAACATATCAGTCTTTTTCTCCTCAGAACTGGATTTTAGAACTCGCAATTGCGAGTTTATATCTCAAAATTCTGAGAAAAAAGTCAAAATTGCAAGATACCAACTCGCAATTGCGAGAGAGAAAAAAAAGTCAGAATTGCGAGTTTATATCTCCCTATTCTGATTTTATTTCTTGCAATTGTGAGTTTATATCCCACAATTCTGACTTTATATCTCAAAATTCTTACAATTCTGAGAAAAAAAGTCAGAATTGCGAGTTTATATGACGCAATTTTGAGAAAAAAAGTCAGAATTGCGAGATGTGAACTCGCAATTGTGAGAAAAAAGTCTGAATTACCTTTTTTATTCTTTATTCAGTCGCAGAAACGGCTTCCATACTATACTCAGTGAAACTGATTCAATAACAATATCATATCTGAATGATGTTTTCACTATGTATAGTCAAATCCTGAAACTAATAACTGAATAAAGAGTTGTTTACCAGTAGACCAGTCTCAGTCTCTCATCTCTTCAGTAATTCTCATGGTTCAGTCAGCCAGCTGTGATGCAGCTGTGCTGAACTTTCAGCTTATCTGATCATCCTCTCTGCATACTTGCAGCAGATTTGGACTGCTCATTAATAGGTTGTTTTGCTCCAGTCTTAATAAGGGGACATTAATATTTACACTCACGTCCATTCCTGGGCCATTATAAACCTCTAAAAAGCCACAAGAAAACATGAGGGTCTTGGTTAAATGAACTGTACAGTATGAAGGTGCAGAAGTTTTATTATTGCAAAGAAAGTCTAAAGATTGCCTAATTGAGAAGTGTCTTGTTATGAACACAATGTAAGTACACAATGTACAACAATGAGGAATGAGGGTTAAGTCAAGCCTTTTCAGGTTCTCCAGACCTCCGACACAAGGGTTACATGAGGACATTTGACCTGGTATCAGGTAGTCGCAATCCCACCAGACCTCCGCCTACAAGCACTGAGGAGGCTAGAAGAATGGGGATGGCTTTGGTGATGCCCACTAAAGATCCAAAAATCACATTCCCCATCACTGCGGCTAGCTTGCACAAGGCATTGCAGAAGCCAAATCCAGTTCCTCTGAAATACAGAAGTGGAGGGAGGGAGGATGGAAGAGAAAAGAGGTAAAAAGTTGGTGTTACATTGCTATTTAATGGGCTTTGAGATTTGGGATCATTAAACAGCTTTGTTGCATGTCTGTTAGCATATTTTATTATGTATGAGTACAAACCCACCTTCTGTCCGTAGGGTACAGCTCTACTGTCACAACATCCAGGGAGTTCCAGGCAGAGATACTCAGCCCATTGTACAAGCACAGCATCCCAATCATCATCGATTCACTGGTGCCAAACCACAGGAAGAAGCAGCTGATCCCAGACAGGATCATGGAAAACCCTGACAAAAACACACTAAATATTTACAGCAAATCTATTCTTTCACACATAACAAAAAGTACCAATCTCAAATATATCTGCAAAGTGGTACAACCTCCAAAAAAGATTAAATATCTGTCTCACCTAACATAGACAAGCGGCCAATTTTGTCCATAAGCAGTGCAGATACGATGTTGCCGGGCAGAACAGCCAGTGTTCCCAAGAAATTGACGAAGTAGACCCAGTATGCACTATAATCATCCTCAAACGTCATTTGACAGCCTGTTTTGTTGTGGTAAAATGTGCTGTTTACGACATCTGTGTTTATAAGTTTGGAGTCGTCAATATCTGTCAAATGAATAAATTAACGAGATTTAAACCACAGTAGAAAGTGATGGTTAAGTATGCACAGTCATTCAGCAAAGTGGTAAAATGGTGAAAAAGTGGTCTGTTTTGTGTTAAAAAATAAATGACCGTTTTACCAGTGTTATAGAAGACAGCTTCAATAAATGTGCAGTTTCGAAAGAAAGAGCCCACTGATGTCACATCCTCAAAAAAGCAGCTCTGAAAGGTGGAATTGATGAAAGTGACAGACTTGAATTTCATACCTATGAACCTGAGGAACGAATAAAGAAAATGATTTATGTAATAATATGCATACACAGAATAAGAATTAGTACAATAATGAGAAGATTACTGGTACAGTTTGAATGAGTCACCTGTCATTGATAAATAAGCTATTAGTGTGTATCTGGTTCTCAAGGGTGAAATTGAAGGTGAAGTCTTCAATGCGCTCATTGTTATGCCTTTGTACTTTGGAGGCGTATTCATCGGCCTGAAGATGTTTGATGACATCAGGGAACCACACAGATAAACCATAATACCTGCAGAAGTATTGAGTTCTTTAATGATATGAAAGAAAGAAAGAAAGAAGGAAAGAAAGAAAGAAAGAACAATAGATAGATAGATAGATAGATAGATAGAAATCTTACCCAAATGACAATGTGAGCCACACAATAGCAAGTTTCACTGTACTGTCTTTCACTGGATAATTAAAACACTTCAAGAAGGTCAACCAAATCTGGAAGAACAGAAAAAGGAGTTTTAATCATTTTTATTTGTATCATAAAAAATTATCACAAGTATTCTGTAATTTATACTAATGATTACATAGATTATATTATTTCTGAAAGGTTACACATTATGAATCTCACCCCATGAAGCTCAGTCTTTATTCTGAAGATCGCTTTTGAGAAAAGGTTGCCAGATTCAGCCTGCATCTCGACAAACTCATCAATCTGCTTTGGGATCTTAATTCTGTTCACCTACAAGGAGAAACACCAATTACTAGGGTTACATATTAGATTCAAGTGTAAATTGGTGAAAAGTGTAAAGAGATCTCAAATCAGATTTGGGCCACTTCTGCCTGCCATCTATATGGGCTTCACTCTACAGAAATCTTTTGTAATGCAATGAAATGTGTATATTTTTTAAGTCTGACTTCAGTATTCAAACACTTTTGAAGACCACAATTTAAAAGAGAAAAAACATCTTAAGGAGGTATAAGCGTGTATTGGACAGCTTGATCTTCATCACTAGCTCACCAAGCAGCTCAGTAAATGACACCAGAAACATCCGTGAAGCCCACACACAGGGCAGGATGAGACAATCATGTATGAATTTAAGCAACTTTAAAGCATGGTTGGTGCTCTAAGCAGCTTAAAGTTAGCGAAGTGAAGGAATCGACTCACAGTGAAGACTTTCTCGGGCTGTCCACGTGCTCGCATGTTTGTGTCATGAATCTGCTTGAGGATCATCCAGGCCTCGTCGTGCTTCCCCACCTGAAAGGATAGAGCAGAAAAATCCCTAAGAGATTAACTGGATTAAGTGGAAACCGCAGCGCTAGATGACAGCCGCCCACCTCTATTGCCATGGCAGGCCTTAAAAGAGGGGTGTAGGGAGTCACGACAAGCATGCGTCATTAGCTTCAAAGAGAGTCGTGTTTCCTTAAGTCTGGCTGTTTCTTCAGATGTTCAAGTCATACAAATTGATGTTTTTGGAAACATGCAGTTAACAATAAAGCATCCACTTTAACAAAATAAGCATGAGATGGTTTTTGCCCATTTTCTATTTGTAAATTACTTTTATTACAAACTGAACTAAAGCTATAGTGAATTATATGCTTTCTTTATATCTCCCCACCTAATTTCAGAGACTCCTTACCTCCAAGTAGAACCTGGGGCTCTCTGGCATGAACGTTAAGGCCACCACGGCACAGACGCAGGGGAGAGCGCACACCACCACAAACACCCTCCAGCTGTGGAACTGATAAGCTGAGCCCATACTGAAACTCCAGCCTGAGGAAAACATCAGACAATTTTTCATGTTATTGATCCAGCACAGACAAAGGGCTTAGCTGGTAGCACTTCAAGCCATAAGACAGTAGGATTTGAACTAAAAACATTTATCAGTAACTGTTGGCATGTCACATCTATTTCATTTGTCCAACGCTGATTGATTACATAAGAGCTGAGTGTGGTGTGTCTTTTCCAGGTGCTGGAACTGAAAAACATCAGGATTAGTATGTGTAATAGGTTGGGCCTCCTTTTATAATGCAGTCTTGATTTTAGATAGCAACATAGTATGGAATAACTAAATAAAAAAATCTAAATCTAAAACACTGTTACCAAAAACAAACTATTAAAAATTATTTTTGCATAAACTGAAATAAAGCTGAAATAAACTCAATTTAAATATTAGATGAAAAACTTAAAAAAAATAAAATGTTGAAATGTTATATTGGCAACAAAAACAAGTTTAATATGAAGTACTATAATTAGTTACACTGAAACTGAAATTCAAATAAATTAACGTTAAATAGAAATTATTAAACAAAAAAACTAATAAAACTACAAAAGCACATAAAATTACTGAAAACAATTTAAAATATGAAAAAATAAAAACTATGACATCACTGCCTTTTATATTTCTGTTTATACTGTTTCTTTTATATTTAAAAACTTTCATTTCTAAAAGAAATTAATGCAAAATTATAATTAAAGGTAAAGAGGAATGTAACAAGTTTGTGTACATTATAGCGCTTTGCGAAAGTATTCAAACCCCTTCATTTTTTTCACGGTTTGTTATGTTGTAGCCTTATGTTAAACTGCTTTAAATTATTTTTTTCCCTACATCAATCTACTCTCAGTACACTATAATGACAAAGCAAAAGCAGAACTGTTGCAACTTTGTAAATTTATAAAAAAAACTGAGAGAAGTACATTGCATAAGTATTCAAACCCTTAACTCAGTACTTAGCTGAAGCACCTTTAAAGCCTCAAGTCTTTTTGCGTATGATGCGACAAGCTTTGCTCATCAGCATTTGGCAATTATCTACCATTCTTCTCCTCACCTCTTCACATCTCAATCTCTGTCGGGTTGGATGGGGCAGATGCACATTTTCAGGTTTCTCCAGAAATATTTGATTGGGTTCAAGCCCAGGCTGTGGCTGGGCCACTCAAGGACATTCACAGAGTTGTCTATAAGCCACTCTTGCTGTGTGTTTAGGGTCATTGTCCTGTTAGAAGGTGAGCCTTCTGCCCAATCTGAGGTTCTGAATGCTCTGGACTGGGTTTTCATTAAGGCTATCTCTATATTTTGGTGCATTGAGCTTTTCTTCTACTCTGACGAGTCCCTCAGTGCCTGACGCTGAAAAACAGCCCCACAGCATGAGGCTGCTACCACCACACTTTACCTTTTGGATGGTACTCTGCAGGTGATGAGCAGAGCTGGTTTCCTTCAAACATGATGCTTAGAATTGAGGTTCATCAGACCAGAGAATCTTGTTTCTCACAGTCTGAGGGTCCTATAGGTGCTTTTTTGCAAATTCCAAGTGGGTTTTCATGTGTCTTCACTGAGGAGAAGATTGAGTCTGGCCACACCGGCATAAAGCACAGACTGGTGGAGTGTTGCAGTGATTGTTTGTCCTTCTGTAGGTTTCTCCCATCTGCATATATGATCATGGAGCTCAACTAGAGTGACCACCGGGTTCTTGGTCACCACTCTAACCAAAGCCCTTCTCCATCAGTTATTCAGTTTGGCCAGGAGGTCAGCTCTAGGAAGAGTCCTGGTTGATCCAAACGTCTTCAGTTTTGGATAATGGAGGCTACATGTTTCTGTGAAACTTCAATGCAGCAGAATTTTTTTCTGAACTCTTCCCCAGATGTGTGGTTTGATGCAATCCTGTCTCTGAGCTATACAGGCAGTTTTGTTTTTTGTTTTTTACCTCAGGGCTCGGTCTTTGCTCTAATATGCATTTTCAGCTGTTAGGCATTTTATTAAGACGTGTGCCTTTCCAGATGAATGAATGAATGATGCATTTATATAGCACTTTTATTGTGTATTTCTGTACACCCAAAGTGCTTTACAATATTGTGGGGGGGGTCTCTCCTCAACCACCACCAGTGTGCAGCATCCACCTGGATGATGCAACGGCAGCCACAGGACAACGGCGCCAGTGCACTCACCACACACCAGCTACAGGTGGAGAGGAGAGAGAGAGCCAATTCAATGAATGGGGATTATTAGAAGGCCATGATTGACAAGGGCCAGTGGCAGTCATTTTTAATGACCACAGAGAGTCAGGACCTCGGTTTAACGTCTCATCCGAAAGACGGTGCTTTTTGACAGTATAGTGTCCCCGTCACTATATTGGGGTGTTAGGAACCACACAGACCACAGGGTGAGCACTATCACCACTAACACTCACTAACACCTCTTCCAACAGCAACCTAGTTTTCCCAGGAGGTCTACCATTCAGGTACTGACCAGGCTCGACCCTGCTTAGCTTCAGTGGGCAACCAGTCTTGGGCTGCATGGTGACATGGCTGTGGATCATACCCATTCAATTGAATTTGCCACAGGTTAATTTCACTCAAAGTGTGGTAACATTTACAAGCAAAATAAATGCTCCTGAGCTAAATTTCAACTGTCTCAAATAAGGGTCAAAAAACTGTTATTTGCTTTGTCATTATGGTGTATGGAGTGTAGACTGATGTGGAAAAAAAAAGTAATTTAAAGCAGTTTAACATAAGGTTGCAACATAACAAAACATGAAAAAAATGAAGGGGTTTGAATACTTTCGCAAGGCACTGTATATTGTATATATGTATAGGCTACATGTACAGTAAACCTCCAAACAGACACACTTAGAGACATTCTGTGTGCTGATATATAGAAACCTTACAAAATCAAACTGCTTCATTTACAGTATCTTGCACTGATCTACATATTACAAAGCTGTAGTTAGCCATACGGAGTACGATTTTCGTGATATAGAGACTAAGAGAACAGAGAGCACACTGAGCTGCAGGATTGCCCAGTTCTGTTATAATATTCTTAAGTGCATGTATATAAAAGCACTCATCAACACACCATCCAAAACTATTCTGCATTTCTCATTTTAAGTGGTGTCAGGCAGGTTTCAAAAATCATGTAAAGCAGCTTTAAGACTGTCATGGAGCACAATAAATGTATCCCAGACTGAAAATGTGTTTGTCTCATTATATTTCAGTTTAAGTGGTTCCTTTTCTACTTCTCCACCATTTGTATCTTCTTCTTTACCGGTAATGTCTTATGCACTGAGCTGTAAAACAGTGTTGGGTCCTAATGATATCATTAAAGTGGAAATGTCCCAAGTGTCTTTCACTTATGGTAATGTAAAGTGGCCATTAAAGGAATAGTACACCCAAAAATGAAAATTTGCTTAAAATTTACTCAGGCCATGCAAGATGTAGATGAGATTGTTTCTTAATCAGAACAGATTTGGAGAAATTTAGCATTACATCACTTGCTGACCAATGGATCCTCTGCAGTGAATGGGTGCAGTCAGAATGAGAGTCCAAATAGCATAATCCACAAGTAATTCACACAACACCAGTCTATTAATTACTGCCTTGTGAAGTGAAAAGCTGTGTGTTTGTAAGAAAAATCCTTAAGGTGTTTTAACTTTAAACCATTGCTTCTGGCTAAAGTACAAACACACAGCTTTTCACTTCACAAGACATTAACTGATGGACTGAAGTTGTGTTGATTACTTCTGAATTATCGTGATGCTTTTATCAGCTGTTTTGACTCATTCTGACGCCACCCATTCACTGCAGAGGATCCACTGGTGAGCAGGTGATGTAATGCAAAATTTCTCCAAATCTGTTCTGATAAAGAAACTCATCTACATCTTGGATTAAATAATGGGTCACATATAAAATAACATGTCCTAAAATAAATAAAAAGTCCTATAATACACATAGTACATAAAAATCCTGAGTTTTGAAAGAGACAATAGGAATACGGCATGGTGAAATTCAATTCACAATTCAGTGTGTGTGTGTCATTAGCATATCTCTGTGAGGACCTGTGGTAAATAATGAAAGTAACACTACACTGCAGTATAAGTGAGAGTTATGAAGCTGTGATTGCAACAGCAGGCAAGCCCAGAGGGTTAATGTTTCACCCATGTCATTGGAAATCTCATTACGTAGATTATGTGCATAACTGACTGAGGAAACGGGTGACTGAGTCAGCAGCTAGCAGACCTATCATTTGTACAGTGGCTTGCCAGTGGCTCTACTCACGGTTGGCATTAATGCTAATAAAACGACACGCTCACATACATGCAAATAGTGTGAAAGTAAATGTTGTAATGACTTGAAACATTTCCAATTGTAAGTACATTTATTTTTTATTGTGTTCCAAAACCTAGCAAACTGCCTTCAGATGCAGTAATTTAAAGTATCATACGCACCAACAGAAACCTCATTTTGGCCCCTAATGTGCTTTTCGAAGAACGGAATCCCAGAATGCACTGCAACAAGCTCAATCAATTTAGAATTGCATACTAGCATACTACTCTTGCTATTTCTGCCATTAAAAATATGGTAAAAAAAAATATTAAAAGTGATATGCTAATATGTGATTCTGAAAGAGGCACATTTAGGATCAATTTTTTTTCAGTACTGAAAATCATTGCTAAAAATACCTCAGTGAAATTAAAAAATGATTATTTACCATTAGTGCTGTATCATTTCATATTAAAGCACAAATGAAACTACGAGCATGCGTGTCAGATCTGCATCATGTTCAGCAGCTGCAGCTCTTAAAGTAATAGCAGCCAAATAACCTAATAGCCCAGCTGCTGTGATGTCTGTTAATCAAAGAACAAAAGAAAAAAGAGGAAATCAATCACTTTTGTAGCTTTACAAAAGCTACAAATCTATATTTAATCTAAATTTAATCAATATTTAATAAGAATTTAGTGTTTGATAACTTTATTTAATTTCTGTATATTTCCTACTTGCTGAAGGGCACAGGTAAATATGAGATTTATTATAATGGGTTTATGGGAAGATTGTTTTAAGTTCACAAGTTGTTATTTTCAAAGTCTAATAAATGTTAAAATTGATCGCGCTCACTTATACTGTAATGTTAGTATAGTCAACATTACATATAGTCAATGGTTAAATATTCAGAAAAAAATACAATTTTCCTAAAGACATCAGTAGTATTGGTATCAGTGATACTTGACTTCAGTCATTAAAAAAAGATGCCATTAAACAAATATTAAAAATATACTGTCTCTATGTTGTTTATATATTAATTTGAAGATTGAATGTGAAATTATTGCAATATAAAAGTATATTTAAATACTAATGTTAGGTGGGATTAATCGCAATTAATCACAATTAATTTCAGCAAAAATGTGATTAATTAGTAATTTTTTTAAATCGATTGACAGCACTATTTACCATATTTGTGTTCTATGTGTTTTTAGCAGCCTCTTTGTACTTTGGAGTTAGCTTAGCATGTTAACTTCAAACTCCATTGAAATCAATTGAGTCTAATCTCTTGTGCGCCACTTATATGTTGTATACAGTTCCTGCTGATGTACAGCTCCAAATAAATTACTTCTAAGGTTGTTTTTCATGCTGTATTAAAAGGGAGCTGACTATGTAGACAGTGGACAGTAAGGGAGTTCGCTAGAATTTGGAATAGAGCTTTTCGGAATTGTATAGTAAGGAATTTATGCTAGGAAGGACTTTATTTTGTTTGTATATGTGGATGTACAAACCAAGTGATAAATGGCAAAAAAGCTTTTAAAAGTGCCAGGCAACTGATGCATTAGTGCACACAGTGCACAGTACACAGCTCAATCTCATTTCCATTGTTAGTTGTGTTTGCTAAAGCAAGCATCACTATTACACTCAGAGATTTAAACAAACCCCAAACCCTATGTATTATGCTTTGGTGCATAACTCCCAGACTGTCAGTACACGTCTTAAAAAACTGCCATTTTGGATTGAATTGAAAGAGATTGGAGAAAATCAGCGCATGTAAACAGTAACATACAATAAATGATCACTGAATGACCATGTACTTTAAGAACAAGGGAGACTGAATGTAAACTACCCACCCGACTGCTCCTCTTCCTTGTGCTCCCCTAACACAAATACACAGACACCCAGTTCACAGAGCCTACGATTGTTTCCCATTGATTCCCGGCATACAGACTGTAATACAGACTCCCTAATACTCTCCTAGCCACTGTGTCTGACAGCCTGTCCCCTGCTTGGGCTCCACCGAGGGCCATTCATAAATCAAGCCCTCCTTTCGTTTTGTCTCACAAGGCAAGGAGAAAAACCTCATTACGATCTGTTCAGAGAGAACAAAACAGAGCAAACACCTCCCCCCGCCTCCCAAAATAGGAGTGAAAACGGTCTGTCGTTTTGGCCGAGAGACTCCTCTCCATATCCATTCAGCTCCTTTCCTCCTCCCTTCCCCTCTATTCCATCATTTCATTACTGATGAGTGCAGCTTATTTCCAGAGTAGAGGTTCTCATAAATCATCGAGCTATGCTTTCCCCCACAGGAGTCACTTCATCCTTTAAATATCCCTGCAGTGCTCCGTTTCTACATTAATCACTTAACCTAAAGCTCCGCTGTTCTCCGTTCCCTCACAGTCATCACTGCCAGTGAGAGGACAGCCCACACGTGCTGGAGGAACAGCAGACACCTTGACCTGAGCTCGCCGAGAACATTGTTGTAATTGGACTCTTCCTGCGTCTTGTTACTTGATTTATATGGAAATGAAAAGATAGTGTTTGTTATCTTCAAATTTTGCTTACAAGAAAGCATCATCATAGTTTTTTGGAGATGGTACCTTGATAAAATCATGTTTTTTGGACATGTACAATTATAGTCCAAACATAGTAAATGCCTTTTCTGACTGCCAAATACTGTACAAACCCTTCAAAAGTTTGGGGCGGTAATATTTTTTAATCTAATGCTCACCAAGGCTTATATTATTATTATTATTATTATTATTATTATTATTATTATTATAAAATAAATAATATTTAAAATAACAGTTTTCTTTAATATTTTAATCATTTTAATGTCATTTATTTCTG
Source organism: Tor tambroides (assembly GCA_021397915.2). Classification (NCBI taxonomy): domain Eukaryota; kingdom Metazoa; phylum Chordata; class Actinopteri; order Cypriniformes; family Cyprinidae; genus Tor; species Tor tambroides. Next base: position 28,269 of record JAFVLL020014273.1, on the reverse strand, counting down.
TGATGCAAAGCTAAATTTTCAGGAGCCATTACTCCAGTCTTCAGTGTCACATGGTCCTTCAGAAATCATTCTAATAAGCTGATTTGCTGCTCAAGAAATATTTCTTATTATTATCAATGTTGAAAAAAGTTGGCTTGCTTAATATTTTTGTGGAAACCATCATATATTTTTTAGGATTCTTTGATGATTAAAAAGTTCAAAAGAACAGCATTTATTTGAAATAGAAATCTTCTGTAACAATGTCAAATAAAAAAATAATACTGTCAAATTTTACTAATAATTAAAAACCTTAATAATGATGATTAGCAAAATAATAGGCAACCTGATCTCATGGCGAAAACGTACATGTGGGAACTTTTTCCCAAGACGTGAAATACGTACCGCCACGTACGTTTCGTGACATGTTTGATGTGAAATGTCCACTGTGTGGTGCTAAAAGAGTGCTCGTTTTTTTCCCCGGAACAGATGAACATACATATGGTACATTTTATGTGACGTTGGTTTTGTATGTGTCACTGCAGTTCTGACTCGAAATGTCCATTGAGTGGCACTATAACTCTAATGCTCTGTGACGTTTTAAAATAACGTACCATCTGCACTACACCTAAACCTACCCGATACTATGAACAAAAGCAAATGTGACATAAAAAAACACAATCGCAAGCATGCCATTTTAGCTTCTTTTTCTATCTCTCATCTTTTAGCTCTTTCATTGTAAGTCACGTTTTTGACAGGATTCGTACCCAAGGATTCCACATCCTAAGTCCATTTCCACGCCGGCTGAGCTACCTAGCAAGCTTGTTACATCCGGAAACTGAAACATATGTAGCTGTAATCATAACTGTGTACGAAAACGATTACAAGTGCTCGATGTTTTACTGCCTCTAGTATTCATTTCTGTTGGAAACTGCAGTGATATGTACTTATTGGTACATATTTCGCGTCTTGCGGTACGTTTTCGTCATGAGACCAGGTAGATAATAGGATACAAAGTAGTGCATGATCTGGTTCTGTTACCATAGTGGGGTATGATGGCCCAGGCCATGGCGGAGGCATAAATCTCTCCAATCATCCAGAACATGCAGAGCCAGCTCAGATGCTCTCCACGCTTCTCTCTTGCCAACACCTCAGCAAAGTATGAGAAGACAATGGGTACCGCTCCACCAATCCTAAAGGACAAGACAAGGAAGAATAAAGTTCAAAGTGTCCAAGAGCTTAGCAAATTATGACAGCTGTTTCTTTTTCATGTACTTTTCTTTATAACGTAGTTTTAAAACATAACAAGTGTGGATCTGTGGACCTATTTAAATTGTGTTTAAGCGTGTTTTCAAAATTTTTATGTAATTTGTGTTGCTGAAACTTGCTGCCATCACCAAACAGAATTGCAAAAATATTTTCAACTTGGTTTCTCATACAATCTGCAACTGGTTGGAAAACAGGTCAAGAAAGTTTTGATAATGCTACACTTATCAGGAGAATCAACCTAAATGTATTATGCACATTATGCAGACAAAAATATTTTAAGACTGAAAAATTTAAAATTAAAAAAAGTGAAAACTGCTTAAAAAATCTTTAAAAAAGCTTTAACTGCTAAAAATTGCTAAACTGAAAGAATGTTCTTCTGCTGAGAATACTCTCACTCTAAAGAACAGTCCTCGCTTATGTCAATTGCAATCAAACAGAAAACGCTCTACTGGTGTAAAGCAATAGCTAGATTTAATTAAAACACTACTTTGTGTCCACACAGAAAAACAAAATGAGTCCAGTCTGTGAGGTGTATGTAATTGCTACTACTGACTTAATTAGTCCTGGGTATCTTCTTCAGATCAATATTCAAATGAAAATCATTGTAATTTCCAATTATTAAATGTTAGCATTTAAAAGAATCAAGGATTATTTACATTTTTCTGCTCAAAAGTTTTGTTTTTTAATAAAATACTTTTTTCAGTAAGAACACATTAAATTGATCAAAGGTGACAGTAAAAAAAAATCCATTGTTAAAAAAAAACCTTCTAATTATTTTTACTTTCTATTCATCAAAGAATCCTGAAAAAGTATTTTGGTTTCCATAAAAATATTAAGCAGCACAACTGTCTTCAACATAATAATACATGTTACTTGAGCACCAAATCAGTATGTAACACTTAAGTCTGAATAATGGCTGCTGAAAGTTCAGCTTTGCCATCACAGGAATAAGACTTTACAATATACTGTACTAAAATAGAAAACAGTTTTTTTAATTATTTTACATTTTAAACTGAAATAATATTTCACTGTTTTTACTGTGTTTTTGATCACATAAGTGCTTCCTCGGTGAACATAATAGACTTCTTCCAAACAAATTAAGAAATCTTACTGTACATGATACCATTCATCACTGCAACCAAATGGACATTTTAATTAGCAACAACATTCTGTGAAATGCTTAATAGGAGGCACAAGCTGAATGCATTCAAAGATTCACAATATCTCCATCATCAGAGAGACAAGTGCTTTAGCCGTGGACCCACAGACAGTCCCCGCCAGCAATGGAGAATCAGAGAGTCAAGAACACAGCACTGCAGAGGCTATTGATCCAGCCAGATGTAACGTATTGTCTGTCTGAAAAAGACTATTATCTAAAGAATAGGAGAGACATTCTCGTTTTAGAGAAGGGTTGATAAAAGATGCCCATTGTATAGTTCCTCATAACCAAGAATGCTTTCCAGAAACCCATGTCAAAATGCAGGTGGAGACTATATCTAGGTAGAGTGTTAAATGGATAGATTCCATATGTCTGCTTGCTTACACACAACAATTGCAGAGATATTTTTACAGTGTTCACATGAGGGAGTCTTCAATACTTGACAAAGCTGATCTTACTAACCCCAAATCTTTGAACAGCAGTCTACATATTTATACCTATTTCTACATTTCTATGATGTACAAAATCTAAAGTCTCTATGAAGATCCACATTTTGGACTTGACAAATTTAATGTCTTGAAGACTGTGTGGTAACAGACTCACCCAAAGCCAGCTATCGTGCGACAGAGTAGGAAGAAGCCATATCCCTGCACAAAAGATGACAGGAAGGCGAAGAATCCATTCATGGACATGCAAATCAGCAGACACTGCCGTCTGCCCACCTTGTCAGCCATGCCGCCCCAGAGGAAGGCCCCTACCATCATCCCCAAATACACAATGCTGCCTGTAGTAAAGGAGAGGGGGAAAAAAGTGAAACTGGGAACACACACCTCAGGCAGAGAAACACACAGACTGACGCAGTCATATTCAGGAGAGTTTGTTTTTGTCTTCATTCTTATTTGGCAGCTGATTGCTATATACTGGTTTGGTTTATATGCAGCTGCTTCTCAGAACAAGAACACCATTAAACTTTCAGTTGACTGATGTTTTCACCTGAGGACTTTCTTTGTTGTTTTCTAGGTGAAATCCAGGAGACTTTTTGTGATTATGCTAGTAGCAAGGGAGTTTGTGTGCGGTAAAAATGTTGATTACATAAGTAGCCCAAAGGAAAAACAAATAACCATTAAAAATGTATCAGATTTTAGTGATCTCAGAATTCTCTACATAAGACCTCACAGGATTTAACTGAAAAAGAACTTCAGCTATTGTGTATTGTGATAAGATGCCTTAAATATCTAGCAAAAAAGATACTGCAAATGGTACACAGATAAAAAGAAAAAACACCCTGAAAGTTTGTTTTAAATACAGTAATATACATAAAATCTGAGTCCAATTTTCCTAAATGATTACTTTGATGAAAAATGAGTGAATTTACAGGTAAAATAAAAAAAAATAAAACATTATTCTTATTCTATTGTCGTTCTTCTGTAAGCAGACCGAATTTTCTGCAACTAATCATCTATTTAACATACATATAACTGGAAAAAAAAAGAAAAGCTTGGTTCATTAGAAGCATAATAGACTGGTGGATTGATAGTTGTATTTAAAAGAGACGCATTGACACTTTTTACACAGAGCATGTGTTGCAATGCACAAAACATTTAGGAGATTTGCTGATTTCTCAAAGTGTAAATTCTCAACTGATACAGCAGCTTTCTTTGTGACCAAGCACTTACAATTTTGCTGCTGTAGAACCAGCACAGCAATTAATAGTGAGCAGTACACTGCTTTGCTGGTACAGTAACAAGCCTGCTAAATAGATTCACTTTGGAGGTGGACTACTTTAAGACTCGTGTTTATTTAATGAAGCAGAATGTGCGTATGATAAATGCATGTCTCACTTTCTAATAATACTGCAGATTCACAGAGGCATAAAAGACACATTTGTCTCCAGATGTTCATTACTTGTAATGAAGTCTCCTGAGATCATGTCAGGCATTTCACTTTTCAGCAAGCTGCTCATTTAAAAAGGTCATACCAAACATTTCTTCTCATTTTTCCCCTTTTGGTCCATTTTTAACATTTGTTAAAAACATGTTGTTTGTATACATCTCAGATATATTAACTAATTTTAAAAATATTTTTAGGTTTGCATTATTATAGCACTGATGGAGTGTAGCAAGCATTGCTTTATCATACTGGATAATGACAATAAAGCTTGTCTCTCACGTGTACATTATTCAAAATGTTACACAAAAAAGAAAGTCGAACAGGTTTGGAACAACATGTGAGTGTGTAAATCATTTCTGGGTGAACTATCCCTTTAAGCATATGCAGTGAAGTCAGCAACAAGTAATACAAAAAGTCTATTTAACCAGCTATTAAAGCTGTCTGTCTGTCTTGGCTTACTGAAGTTGTAGTGCGGTTAGACAGGTGACAGAGAGTGAGTCTGCTGGTTAGTGGAGCTGTATGAAAGCAGTTTAGTGATGACTGGGGCTCTTGACATAGCAGGGAGTGCTGGTGTTTGGAGGCCTGTAGGGGACAAGTGCTTATGGCTGATTATGTTTTCTTCTCAGCAGGGTCCAGTGGGGTTGATTGTCAGCTCGAGAAAGCTGAGAATCACACACAGCTACTTCTACGCCTTCGCCAAGAAAAATATAACTGTTGCAGAGAAACGTAATGGCAAAAAGGTGAGAGATTAATCTGTTGCTTTGCACACCTACAAACATACAATATATATGATTTTACAATTATTATTATAAAGCCCGGTACACACCAAGCCGACGAACTAGTGGCGACGAAAGCAGACTGCAGCGTCTGGTTCCGTCTGGAACAGCGTCTGGAAAACGTAGTCGGCCGACGAACAAAAACTGCCTGTCGGCCGACCGTTGGCTTGGTGTGTACCGGCCTTAAGAATCATCACAAAGCAAGAGTGCTGTAGTTGTGATTACTTTTGACGGTGGGCCACAGCTGATTCAGACCGATGCGAATGCAACATTGCTTTTATAGCTACAAGTTCAATAAACAAGTAATACTTTTATGAGATTCAACTCATTTTTTTAAGTCAGTTTAATATAATTTAAGGTGAAATGTTTTGTAAAGCCAAATTATATTGAATTAATTTAAATTTAAACATTTAAGGCAGCAACTTAAGTTTTTAAGTTGAAGTAGGTAGAATTTTTATTCTTTATTTTCATTTCTTTTTAATGGCAGTGATGGAGCCAAATGCAAAATGTTTGCATTCCACCGAGAAACTCACAAAGCTAATGACGAAAATAATATGTGCAATAAAAGGTGCAGGAAAAATGTTATTTCAATGCTTCCGCTTTCGATTGCAATGTTCTTGCAAGAACACAAGGCATTTTGCAAGAGAATGCAAAAATATTTACATTTTTTCTGTTGTTACCATTGATACATTTTTCTAGTAATTAATAACTAGTTATTAAGAATTATTAATATTGCTGTTAACAATAATGTTAGACCAATAAACTATATCATACCATGATAACCAGTAAACAACAGTGGCTTGTGTGTGGTTCAACATTTTAAAGATTGTAAAAGGTAGACCCAGAGGAAAGTACAAGTGCTCATTTATTCAGGGCTTTTAAAAAATGAATCACCCCCACAAGACGAATAACTCTTTTTACTACCTGGACTGTTGTTATTTTAGTCTTTAGGATCTGTGTGCTAAAAACCATCTGGGTGGATGGAGTGACAAAGCTGAAATGATTATAGCAGTATGATTTATATTCTGTTGCTGAATATCTGGGCCAAGAGAATGTTAAACAGAGAAACGAAAGAGTATAAAAAGATTTGGGAAAATATCAGAGTCAGAAAGGCAGGATTATTTTTAACAAATGTTCTCTGTAAAATCGAGTGTATATAAATATGTATCTCCCTTTCTCTCTCTCGCACACATTGAGAGGCTGTGCAGGTCTTGTAGTCTCTGCAGTAGGTGATTTCACTGCAGTTTAGCCAAGCTCAGCGTCTCCTAGTCACCAACGCACAAAAAGAGACAGATAAAGAGAATAATGAGAGAGGGTGGACAGAGAAAGAGAGCGAGAAAAAGGGTTATGATAAGATGTAGTAGATAAATCAGCCACAGATTAATAGACAAAGATGGACTCCTGGATCTAAGCCAAAAGTAATGGAAGATACATCACACAACATGTTCACAACACCATCCATTACTGTAATTGTGTGATGCAGCAATTTTCCATTGCCTTCTTTCTATAGAATACTAAATGCCCCTTGGGTGTAATTCATAGATTTTAATCAGGATGAACAGCCTGATAGTAGTTGGGTAATAAGGAAAGCCAATAGACTGTGAAACTACATTGAACTAAATTATCCTGTACAGGCAATAACGGATCAAATAATGTCTGCATGCATGAACATATAACAAAAGTCAGTTTCCTTCTCTAACTCATGATAGGATTGAATAATGCCTGTAACCACTGTGACAGAGAAGGATAGTAAATGGTGCCTTTTTTGTCTTTAGCTTGAAAGTATAAATCACTGTCTACTGTTTATTGTATGGAAAAGAGAAGCCTGGACATTCTACTAAACTTCTCACTATTAGATTTCATGAAAGAAAAGCATACAGTACAGTATGTGGGTTTTGAATGACTTGAGCATGAGTAGATGACTACAGAAAATGATTGTGTGAACTGTGATCAGGTTTAAACATCAGATGTGGAATGTGGCACTATGCCATTTCACTAGTTACACTATGATAGCAAACAGAAAAAGAGTCAACGCCTGAATGCTGCAGAAAGTTCATATTCTGCAGCATCTCTGCACTAAATCACCACTGCACCACTGTGTCTGCTGGAGAGCAGCCATTACCTTACTCACCGAAAGATATTCACTGTTTAACATGACTGAATTAGACAGTTGTTAGTCAGCAGGCTCTGAATTTCTGCCTGAATATCTGCTTGAAACAATGCATTGTTCTCTGAAAGGAGTTTGGAGTTAGTAAGTTTTTTTTCCTAAGAAAGGATTCAAGTGATTAAAAGTGACAGTCAAGACTTTTATATTGTTACAAAAAAATCCATTTAAAATAAATCCTTTCGAACTTTCTATTTATCAAAGTATTCTGAAAAAATATCATTGTATCAAGTAAAAAACAATTACTTGAGCACCAAAAAATTCAGCTTTGCTATCACATGAAAATTTCTTTTTAAAATATATTTAAACAGTTATTTTATATATATATATATATATATATATATATTACTGTTATTATTTTTATTAAATAAATGCAGCCTTGGTGAACATATAGATTTATTTCAAAAAGATTAAAATAGACATAAAAGCATTTCAGCTATTTCTTTTGATCCCTATACAGTGTTTCAATCTTTCTGGCTGAGGAGCAGCAAATTGTTCTGCTGATGACCGTATCTGATCTCAATGGCCAGTAGCTGTACCGGCAGTCACGGCCGACCACGTGCGATTGTGTCTTAAAAGCCATTGACAGAGTAAGGACAAAGACAGAGAGGGAGCATTAAAGAGAGGGAAGCAGAGCATGCCACACAATGCCCTCAGGGCTCTCCAGATGAGTGCATAAGTGAAGAAAAAGCAGGATAAAAAAGAAGGATAGAGAGAAAGAGAGATGCTCAGACTTGATTAAACTGATAAAACACATAAGAATGTCAACTGATATGAATATCAGTGACCCTAAACCAGGTCAATAAGAACTTGTAGACTGTTTAAAAGAAGTGTCTTGGTGCTCTTGCTCTTGGTGATCAAGTAATATCAAAATATGTGTTGCTTCCTTTTTGTCCAGTATAGTAAACCGGTTGGCCACACTAAATAATAATCTACTACTGAATGGATATACAATAGCCAATAATAGCAATAAATAAAATAATAGGTCGTATAATTAAAAATAAAACAGACTACCAAACACTACCATTGAAAAGTTTGGGGTCGGTAAGTTTTTTAATGTTTTGAGAAAAAAAGTCTCTTATGCTCAACTTTGATTAAAAACAGTAAAATAATGATGAAATTTGTGAAATAATATTACCATTTAAAATGGCTGTTGTCTTTTTAAACATATATTTTTTTAAATGCTATTTATTCCTTTGATGGCAAAGTTAAATTTTCACCAGTCATTACTCCAGACTTTAATGTCACATAATCCTTCAGAAATTATTCTGATATGCTAATTTACTGGTCAAAAAACTTTCTTATTGTTATCAATGTTGAAGACAGTTGTGCTGCTTAATATTTTTATGGAAACCAGATACATTTTATTCAGGATTTAACAGAAAGTTTGAAGAACAGCCTTTATTTGGCATAGACTAAATACATTATAAACTAATTTTAATGAAATGTAATGCAATTGCCTGAACAAAAGTATCCAATTTCTTTAAAAAAATGTAAAAAAAAATACATCAAATCTTACCCCAAACCTTTTGGGTATTTATGTATTTATAATATTTTACTGTTTATATTAATGATATTTTACTGTTTATATTAATCGATTAGGTGTTTTTTTTTTTAAATAAATATATTATTGAAATCATTTAAAATAATTTTGCATGATAATGTTAAAGTATGTTTTATGAAATATGCATAGTTACTTTGCTAAAAAAATTAAACATTTTTATTATTGTTATTTACTTGCATTTATGTTATTGTTATTAGTTGTTAGGTCATATGAAGACAGAAAAGAAGAAGAAGAAGAAGAAGAACAAGAAAACTAAAAAAAGGTAGTAAAAGAAGATAACTTAGAGCTAACAGAATAAAGAAATTCGGCTTTTTACCTTTACCTTTATAAATGCCGCCTATACTCAGTTAAGCCTGGCGCTAGCAAGCTCATGAATTGAATTCCCAGGAAATGCATGATTATTAAAATGCAAACTTTGCATACAGTGTGCCATGTGCATACATATAGTGTTTATGTACATTTGTTACTGTTGTCATTAAGATCGTTCCTGTTATTCTTACCTAGCCATCCAGCGCTCGAGTCAGGCACACACATATCCGTCTCTGCACTAGGGAGAACAAAGCCCACCACGAAGACCTCCACACCATCAGACATGAGCGCCAGTCCCAGTGTGAAGAACAGCTGCCACTGAAACCTGCCATGTCCACACTCCTGTATGATGAGCTCGTACTGCTGCGCCAGCTCCTCCTCGTCCGCCTGCCTCTCATTCTCCAGCTCCCTCCGGTCCTTCAGGCCGTCCGCCAGTGGCTGTCCCAGAGCCACCTGTCCATCTCTGGCCTTTGCATCCGAGGGGATCCCCTGGTACTCTCCTTCATATATCTCATCCTCGTCATCGTGACCCTCAGTGGCGTCACTGGAGCCCTCTTCATCATTGGCGTGGTCTCCTGTGTAGTTCCCATCCGGCTGGCTGTAGTAGTCATCGTCTTCGTCCTGGAAACGCTGGTAAGTGCGACTATGGGAGTACTCATCTGAGGCACGGTCTACAACTTTGTTGACCTTCTTAACAGCTTGTCGTTTGGCCTCCTTAGCAATGTCTCTGGCCCCCTTCATGAGGGAAGACGTGTCTTGTGGAGCTGTATCATCCATGATTAGATGGTGGAGGAGAAGAGGTCTGCAGTCACCATAGAAGAAGGGCTTTAGCCTTTATGGCTCTCATGAGTCTGGGAGAAACACAGGTTTAAAGTTATATTGTGAGTGCTAAAGCTTTGGGCTACATAGTTCATAAATAACCAACGTAAATCTTTGGAAAAGCAACAAGCACTTAGTGATACTGCCCAAAAATCTATCTATGTCTATAAAAATATAATATATATAAATGTTTCTTGATTTAAAAGTACCATGAGAGACTGAAGACTGGAGTAATTGCTGCTGAAAATTCAGCATTGCATCACAGGAATAAATGACATTTTAAAAATATTAAAATAGAAAACAGTTATTTTAAATGGTTAAATTGTTAAAATGTTTTACTTTATCAAATAAATGCAGCCTTGGCAAGCATAAGAGACTTATTTCCAGACACCAGACTTCTGAAGGGTAGTTTACATTATATAATATTTACATACAATTTAAAGGCTATATACTGTATATATGTCTCTTGAGTCTGTGGTTAGGAAAGCCTTATGCTTCTGCATAATTAAAACTTAATTGTAAATACAGTTGAATACAGTTCCCTTACAACTAACTGTCATCAATAATAATGTAAACAGCAAGTCAATGTTATCACTGTTTAGATGAAAACAGGCTTTAGAGCGATGGTCATAATTAAAGTAAGGCACGCTTCATAGGCTAAGAAATAAAGAGGACATGGTGTGATTGAATTTATTTCGTGACTATCCGTTTGAGCTTCTTCATGCTTATGTCTGGAACTGTATTAGCCCACTTATATAATACATTTTTATATTTTAGAAACAGTGTCTTTATGCATTATAGAACAGAGATTTGTTACTTTCTAAATTCATTTATATATATATTAGTATATTTTAAAAAACCAATGTAGTAGTTTCACGAAGAGCTAAAGCTTATATAAAATCTATATTCTGAATGAATTATGAATAAATTATGTTATTTAAAATTACTCATACAAATGTCAAAATCAATATGATAATAATTACGTTAAATATTCATGTTTCATATCCTTTAGCATAAATTCTTTTTTTTTTAATCCAAATTTTTGTCATTTTAAAAAGTCATTTCTCAGTTGATGATTCATATAGAGCTCTAATAAATACTGCAGCACTCAAAAGCTCTCATTGCAGCCCATCAGGGACTGACATCCGAGTCCTGAACTCTGACTAGCATTAGAACCAATGATCTACACAGCGCTCATCCCTGATTGCTAACAACCGATTGCTGATAAGCTCTGACCACCGATAATTACCAACTAAAACCATCCCTTTGACTAGCAGTGGCTATAAAACAGGGGCACTTAACCCCACTCTTACACTCCCCCCTGTAATTTTCAACTAATCTTGAAGACCTTGATTAGCTAAGGTCAACTAAATTCTGCAGGAGCAGATGTACGTATTGAGTACCCCAGAAATAATATTACAAAGGGATATGTACACTACTGTGCAAAAGTCTTAGGCCACTAGTATTTTCACCAACAAAAAATGGTTTTAAGTCAGTTATTTCTATCTTTTGCTGTAGTGTGTCAGTAGGAAATAACAGTTTACATTTACAAACATTATGCCATTATTTGTAATAATCCAGTAAGATTTTTGTTTGCACAAGCAGTCTGAAACAGCCAGTGCGCCACACAGAGATCTGATCTCACCATCATCCAGTCTGTCTGGAATGACATGAAGAAACAGAACAAGCTGAGACAGACTAAATCCAGAAGAACCATAGCAACGTCTCCAAGACCTACCTGCAAAGCTACCTGAAAGACTATGCGCAAGTGCACATGGGGCAAAAGGTGTTTTAAATGCATAGTGTGCTCACACCAAATGTTGATTTAATTTAGTTAATAGAAGTTAATTGATAAATAAAATCTATTTATGGCATTATTTCTGAAAGCATCCTCACTTTACAGCATTTTTACCCAAGTGCCTAAAACTTTTCACAGTACTGTAGCTTTGCAGGTTTCTTGAAGCATCTTGGAGACGTTGCTACAGTTCTTCTGGATTTAGTCTGTCTCAGTTTGTTCTGTTTCTTCATGTCATTCCAGACAGACTGGATGATGATCAGATCAGATCTCTGTGTGGAGCACTGGCTGTTGTCAGACTCCTTGTGCAAACAAAAATCTCACTGGATTATTACAATTAATGGCAAAAATAATGTTTGTAAATGTAAACTGATATTTCCTGCTGACACACTACAGAAAAAGATGGAAATAACTGATTTCAAACCATTTTTTGTTGGTGAAAATACTTGTGGCCTAAGATTTTTGCACAGTATATAAAATGACCTGAAGCCTAAAAACACATCAATTCAGGTATACACTATGCAGCAATTAGTTTATATTGTGTATGGTCTGGCGTATTTTGTTTGTAGGTGTAACAAATTGTGTGCCACATTTAAAAATATGGTGAAATGTCAGAATACAGTTATATAACCATATAATCTATGTGTCACCTGTTGATTTAATGATGGCAACACTCAAACAAAACCTGATGATCATGTTCTAAAAAGCATATTGGGCTTCACTGAAAGCAAATCTGACCTTTTATATTTGATTACACCAGCGTTGGGGGTAACGCATTACAAGTAATGTGAGTTACGTAATCAGATTACTTTTTTCAAGTAACTAGTAAAGTAATGCATTATTTTTTAATTTACAAGAAATTATCTGAGTTATTAGTAACACCAGTTACTTTGTTTTCCCATTCATTGACTGACAGCTCTCCTGTCCCCATGTTGAGAGAAATCGTAAGTGCAGAGGCAATGTGAGCGCTGTGTAAATATGATGTTTACTGTAGTTCTAGACATGCATTCATTTATCTTACTTGCACAAAAAAACGGATTCAGTATTCCTAAAATGATTAATAAAAACAGTGAAATACAAACTCAGAATATGACGCAAACCTGCAATAATTAAATATGTTAAATAACAGAAGTATCCTTTATGTATTTAATCCCATTTTATTAACCAATGTCTTTGCTGCTGACCTTTGAGCCATACTAATAAGCAAAAATTACTTTAGATAACTAACATTTTTTGCTTCATTTTTTTATCGCTGAATAGTGTTGAAGCGTTGAAGCCCTGCCCAGATTTAGAAAGTAATGCAAAAGTAACTTAACACATTACTTTCCATAGAAAGTAAATAAGTAACGAAATTAGTTACTTTTTTAGCAAGTAACGCAATATTGTAATGCATTACTTTTAACAGTAGCTTTCCACAACACTGGATTAGACTTAATTAGTGACCTAGAAAGAGTGAAGAGCTAAAACTTTTTGTTCATATCTAGAATTAAATTTTTAAAAATCCAGATTTTCATTGTGATATAAGACGGATTGTGGTATTTTTGACAGCAAATGTTTATAGACTGCAATATATTTTAATGATCATAAACAGAAAGTCAACAAAATTGTCTACTTTAATTGAATACTTATTTTTCATCATATCTTTTGTATGACTTATGAAACACCATGTAATCATAATCCCTACCATACTGGGAGCCATGTACAGCCCTGCGAAGACTTTACAACAGCTAATGGATCAAAAGAGAGAGCTTGTTTCACTTTCATTGTGTTTACATGCCGTTGGGAAGCTGAGTGCTCAGGCTGCGGAGTAATCCATCATTGGCTGACTGAATGGATGTGGACCATGTGTCTGTCTGAGAGGTCTGGTAGCCCCAGTGAACTGCATGATTGGCCCCTCGGTAAGAGACAGCACTTCCCCCAATCTACCTGCGCAATGCTGGAGAGATCTGACAGGACTGCTGCTTGCAAATGATGGACGAAGAAAGCCGTGTAGATCATCAGCTATAACAGCTATGGATAACACTATTCCATTTTAAATGCAACTAAATCTAAAACATTTTTTCCCTGATAACAGTCTCAAATAATTTCCTAACTGAAAAGCAGCATCCTCAGTGTTTTACTGATCTGACTGAGAACAGCTTAACCTGAGTGCACAGTTTAGGTACAATCAGTCGCAAGTGGATTGAAAATAGGCCTTGCACTTGATAGCCTCTGTCGAAATGATGTATGGTGTTTCTGTTCTCTACGCCTTCTCTGGTGCATTGGGGTCAGGTTCTATATGCAAGAACATTATAGCATGTTTGGCAAGCTGGCTGAATAACAATGGTTTTAAGAGGGGAGCTGTAAAACTGCCTGTCGATATGTTAGGATACAGAGGAGCTAAAGAGAAAAAATTCAATGTGGCATTTCAGGCTATAAGAACAAAATCAGTTTCAATATTTTACACATTCCAGTTATATTTCTCTCATTTTTTGGGGTGTGATATAAATAAGATTTAGTTCTTTACATATATGTGTTGCTACTATAGATGTTACATTTTGACAACATTTAGCATTTTTTTAATCTTAGGTATGAGTGTAATACTCACAGAGGTCATTAATATAAGGAAGAAAACAACACAAGAAGTGCTAACAATTTTAAATTTAAACAGTTATTAGTATTTTTTTTCTATAAGGACTGACTCTGACAGATAGACATGACAACTGAAAGAGTGAATGTCCCTTTTCTTTCTTTGTTGTCAGGCAGTGTGAATAAGCCAGGTTCAATCTCCTAACGGTTTGGAGAGGACATAATCACATTAAAACAAAAAGCAAATGACCTCATCTATAAGAAGGACACTAGGACATCTTGTGCTAAGAGATTGCTCCAGGAATGGATGATATTATGGGGAAAGAAGAAAAGAAGAAAATTGTTGGGGGAAGGTGAATTAGCTGTCTGGTGAAAATGTTTCTGCTGTTTTCTGATGATGTTCTTTTATTCATAGAAAAAAGTTGCATGTCTAAAAGTTTCAGTTGTATATAAGACTCAAATATATTACATGGGAGGAAGCACAGAAATCACATTTTTCTGTTTCATATTTTTATGTTGTTAAAGAATCTTAAGTATTTGATTGGCCAAAACATTTAGTATAAACATTTTTTTTCTGGGGATAAAAAAGTTCAAACAAAGGTATTTATTGTATGCTGAGGTATTTTTAATGCTCTATGTCTATTTTAATTATGTCATAATTCCCTATTAAAGTCTTTGATGATTGTGGCCTTTTAAATTATTCTTAAGACATAGAACAAAATATGTCCCACACATTTAGCTGCTATTAGTTTTAAAAAAGGAAACATTTCCATATTGAAATATTAATCAGAGATGACAGATGGGTACTAGAATGTTCTTAACACAAATGCACCATTTCCTTTGATAACAGTCAATTATTTTATTCTTTTGACAGCTTTATATATATTCTTATTTAAAGCATGCTAAGTGAGGTGTCTTTGTTTCGATCATCCTACAAAGCGACAACATCCAGGACATAGTTTTTTTAATAGTTGAACATACTGTAGGCCTCAGCACTCAACACACAAGAACGGTGATAATCAACAAATGTTAAAAAAAAACCTCTTAAAGTCACAACAAATAACTAACAATAATGACAGAATAACAACAAAAGTTTAAATGAAGTCAGCAAACAGCACAACAATAATTCTATAACAGTAACTGCATAGATTATTCATGCCGCAATGCATGCTGGGAACTCGCAAACCCTAAAACTCACAAACCCATATTGGTGAAAAATTTTAGCAATATGAAATTCTATGTTAACACAACTGTGTTTATCTATTTAGGACAACATTTGGAGGAATATTAAGAAAACTGCATTTTTTTTCAATCTTGTGCCAGCACAAGATTTTCTGTTTGACAGTGGTGACAACTGAACAGATGGAGCTGAAAATCATTTTGAAACCTTCCTCTAGTCTCAACTCATTTTTAATTCTATCTGAATGATATCTGCAAATATTATAAATATATGGCATGACATTATAGAGTACTGTATCTGAAAATGTTGACACTGTTGAGTTATAGCAAGCAAAACACATTTGGAAAAGGCAAGAGGCTACATTACAAAAATGAATCCCTCTGAACATGTTTAACAAATTAATGTAATTCCTCTACATATATGTTCACCTTGAGTCAGCGAAACATCAGGGTATCATAATATGATGCACTGGCATGCATGCTAAATAGAAAAAAGTAGGCTCGGATTATATGAGGCTTGTCGCTCTCAATCACGACACGACCGGCTGCATCACTCTGCAGGTAATTCAATAAAGCCTATTCTCAATGGGCAGAGCAAACCTTTCCCCCAGCATGAACACTGCTACAGGAGCACATTCTAATCTTAACATCGGACATGTGTTCCCAGTCATGCAAACTAAACCAACAGACCAAAAAAAAAAAAAAAAAGTCTTGTGGGATACCAAAATTACTGCACATTTACAAATGCGCACCAAATATAAATGGGGGTGGGATGGCGCAGTGGATAAGACACATGCCTTTGGTGTGAGAGACCCGGGTTCGAATCCACTGTGTGACACCAATGTGTCCCTGAGCAAGACACTTAACCCCTAGTTGCTCCAGAGGCGTGCGACCTCTGACATATATAGCAATTGTAAGTCGCTTTGGATAAAAGCGTCAGCTAAATGAATAAATGTAAATGTAAATATAAATGATTTATCTCTGAATTGCCTTAGTGCTTATGCAGCCTAATGAGGCAGAATCATGCAGCTGAACTATATGAAAGCAAAGATAAAAGCCTGGTCAATGCAGCATTGCTGATGAAATGCTGTATGGTCCTCAAGGAAACAACCTTGGAACTACTGTAGAGCTGAATGAGTTTAAAGTGCATGACTGAAATGAAAAGCTAGATTGGTCTCCACTTTTATAGAAAGCCACAATTGTTTTCATTCATTTTCTTTTATAAAATGGCTAAACATGAGCATTTTAGCTTATCCATAATCAAAAACATTTAGGGGATTTAAAGTTCTTCAAGACTTCTCTGGAAAATAAAGTTAGTCTCAGACTGAAAATCACTCATGGCTCAACTAGCCTATTAACCTTATTTTATTTAAAACAAAGACTCAAAATGGATTAAGCTGTATGCAAATGGATTTGGGTGTGTAATTATCTAAGATAAAAAAATACATAAATTAAAAAATATTAAAAATAGAAAAATAGGATATTTGACATAGAAAGTGGGTCCTGTCAAAATAATACCAAACTAACAATAAGAAATAAACAAATGAATGAATGACCGAAAACAATCAGGGTAAATCAGGGTATCTTCCGTCCATTTCATATCCGTTTTCAAAGCAAAAAACGGAAAACGAAAAAACGGATCATTTTTTCATTTATCATGTTTTGCCTTATTCAGATATATACTTAAAACTATGTTTTTCTGTTCTGCAAGAAAATGATTTTTTTCTAAATAACAGATTTTAGAATATTGGCCTTATTTGGAACGGAAAAACGAGAAATGAGAAGACGGCTCGTTTGTTCGTATTTTTGTTTAATTCAACAAACGGAAAACGAAATTTTGGCTTGATTTCTCATGTTTCGTTTGCGCTTCACAAATCGGTTTATAGCTTCGATATTTCGTTTGCACACGTGGGCGGCGCTGAAACGCCCCTTTCATCTGATTGGCCAAATGGCTCCGCCTTCAGTACAGGCTTTAAATTCTCTCAGGCAGAATAAAAGTCAGTATGAATGCGGCGCAGAATATCGCACTTTAATAACAAATTGTCTGAAACCACCACTCACTGTTACCTACGTTGAAGCAGAAATATAATAATGTGAGCTAGCCTATATAGGCTATAGTATGCTAACACATTATTTCTTGGTTATATAGCATTGTATAATAGTCGCATGTCCCATTGATAAATTATGTGCAAAAATTTCTGTTCATTTGGATAAAAGTGAAGTGCAAATAAAAATCAATATTGGTTGGTTTTCAGCATAGCGTTTAAAAATACTATAACCGTTCTTTTTTCATGTTTTTCGTCTGGGTTAAAAAACGAAAAACGAATGGACGCAAAAGCACACGGACCACCATGTACAATGCAGTCAACGCTTAGTGTAAAAACTTGTTGTAGAAAGGATTCAAATTATGCTGTTTTACTTCATGGGTGTCACATCCAAGAAAGAACATTTAAAAATGCCATACACTTTAGTAATTTTGGTCTCTCAGTATTTCTGTGTCTGTGTGTCTCTGCAGTGCTCGTATTGCCCGCGGCGGGGGATCCGCGCGCGCTGTGCTCTATTTCAGCCACCGATCAGTCGCTTTCGCTCATGTCAAAACCGACTCCTGAGCAACGCTCAATCCCATTCTCTCAACACACTCTCTTCTAATAATACAATAAACGACTGAACATCATTTCTAAGAACTAAATGTTTAAATTAAACCCCTTCAAATAAACTACTTTTAGTTCTGGGTTTGGGGTCCTGCACGTCTGAATAAACAACTTTTGTTGCCTGGACAAACTGAGCTGTCAATCAGTAGCCTATAATTTTGATTTCATGCATCCGTCTCCTTTATGCACTGGCAAACTACACAGTGCTGATCGGATGATAGTAAGATTTTAACGTTTTCTTTATTTCGTACAGTAATATAGCAAAATGTGCTGTTATAAGGCGAAAGTCTTTAAAGATCTGACTCACCCTTTAGGGAGCTGAGCAAACGAGATGTCGATGTTGGTTCTCCATTACGAGACGCCCGCCGCTGCTAATGAATAAACATTTATCTGTGTAGTAAAGATATCCGGCAACTACAGCAAGAGCTGACGGTGTTTAAGCGCTGCAGCTCCGTCTCTGCAGTTCTTCAAGAAATTGAAGAGAGAGAGAGAGAGAGAGAGAGAGAGAGAGAGAGTCACTTGCTGTGTGCTGTAGTAATAATGCTATGCGGAGGGACCTGACGGACACACCGCGGTGTGACGTAAAGAAACCCCCTACAAGAGTCTGCTCTGGATTTATGACGACTGTCCTATTGAAAGTCAAAGCCGGCATCTCTTTGCCAGATCACGACAAACTGGCGTGATTTAAAGGTCCACTCAGCATATTATGACAATTAAGAAAGTTTTCCACTTAAATAATGAGGTTTTGTTGGTCTTATCATATGCATAACAAATTTATTTCATGTGGTTATTTCAAATTTATTTCATATGGTCATGTCTGCATGACATAAACTGAATGTGTCTGTTGTGACAAACAACTAAACATTCATCTCAGGCTTTTTCATAAGCCACCCTTGTTCTTTAGAAAGAAAAAATCTAATTTGAATTTGAGTTTCATGTAGATTTGATTGACAATGTAAATCAGTCTGACAGTGTGGAATGAAAAACATCCAGTTAGAAGAATTGGGCCATATTATGCTAATATAAATACATAAATTCAGAGTTGTGTTTCACTCAGACTTCAATAAGCTTTTGAAAGGGAGGACGATTAGTTCACAAGACATATGTGCGCTTGTAACAGATTCTGGGTATAGCTTTAGTGAGAGTTTGTGCACTAAGCCAGTAGGTATGAATCACTGACCTCTAATTTCTTCTGTTGTGTGACCTTATGCTTCTTTTTCTCATTTATGACTGAGCCAAAGAGGACGATACACTCTTTTATAGCATGAATGATTGAAAGCCAAGGAGCACTTAACTTAATGAGCTTTTGCAATATGGAGGTTCTGAATTACAACTATGTGTCCTCAGTTGTGACTATCAGTGGAATTTCAGCCTGTTTCATTTCTGAGTCAAAAATCTAAGAAATACAGTTTGATTTAAGACTGACTGAGACAATCACAGATCTGTCACTTTGACACAGCACCTGGATGCATTCTAACATTATATCAGTTTTGACAATGGATTTTACAAAAACACAAAATAGCAAAATATTCAGATAATACTGTTCTCATACAATTTCTTTTTTGATAAAAGGTTTGAAAGAGTTCTAAGAATTCATGATGGAGCTTGACTACAGAGAGACTCATCATGACAATAATAAAAACTAAGCTATCAGTTGTGTCATAACAGAAGTCATTAGACTTGGCCTTTCCATCTTACAAACTGACGTATAACCATCTTAGCTAAACCTTAAAATAGATCAGCTTGCAGTGATACATCATATACACCAGAGCCTCCATAATGGCTAATGACTACAAATGAAAGAACATGCAGTGGTGAAGAATCCACTTTGCTTCTAAACTGTATATTTCGCTTCATACAAGAAATCGTAGCATTTGAAACAGAAGTGAAGAACTTTGACATTCTGACATTTTGACATTTAAATTCTACAACAATAATTCACAACCTGCCTATCTTAGTTGTGAGCAATGATAAATACCTCAAAGGCATTTTACATTTTGGTTGCTGCAGTGCTTCAGAGTAGAACAGCTTTATGACAGCTGTTGCTGCCTATAAAGGATTCCCTGCATAATAATGGGAGAGTTCTGCATATGCTCTGAATATCTGATCACAGATTTCAAATTTGCAAACTGTTCAAAGCGCAAACTCTATAGCTCAGCTATAACATGAATAATGTGAACATAAGCACATGTTTGTATAATATTAAAGTCCCAACTGGATGATTCACTGAAATTCTCATTTAAAAAGTCATGCTACAATAAAAACCTGTTAATTGGTTAAGTTACTAAGTTAAAGTTAAGTTATATGCTTACTATATACAGTATGATGAAAAACTGTGAAAAAAAAACCTTTATTGTAAAATTTTTGCCATTGTTAAAGTTTTTAATGTTACAGTTTTTGGAATTAAAAAAAAAGTCATCTTATAATTTACTTTGAAAAAATTCAACTGATATTCACCGAATTCTCTGACATTTCACATCCATATTTTTCATTGAAGTAACTATTTCTTATTCTGTTTTATGTTGCATCTTATGTTGTCAAATTTAGGTTTATTGCATAATTTTGGTGTAATGTGTGTTATATGATAGTGTTTTGTATTTGTGCATCTTCTTTAGCATTTCCCTCAGCTTGTGGAAATCTGCTTGTGAAGAACTTTGATTCATCATGTGGCTTTCTCATTTCCACCTGTGTTTTTATGGTGGTTGTCAGAGTATTATTAATGTATAAAACATGTTTTAGTTCTTCAGTAGGTTGGTATATTAATTTTATATCCGAGAAGCATTAAGGTGTATAAATGTGAAATGCAATGATTCCTTTTATTTTAAAATGTCTGTCAAAGGAAAATGTGTTGAAAAGAAAGGGAAATCGAACTTATGATGTTTTATATTAATTTCACCTATCAGTTTCCTATAAGTATGTTAATTTCGTGCTCATTCATGCAGGGTATCAGTCTGCTGAGAACAATAATTGGTTTCCAACAACACAATTACATGATCTTGAGAACCAATAAACGTCTTTGAAATTGTTAAAAAAAACAACTTTTTTGTTATTCGATTAACCTCCTAACTCAACTCCTTTTATTACTTCTGTCCTCTGTCTACAGTTTCTGCGTCCTGAAGCCCACAAATACCTCGACAGAAACACCACAGGGGAGAAAGTTCATTTAATGGCTTGAGACTATTGCCCTGGAACAAATTGAACCAGGTTGTGAGTAAAGAATGTGGGTTGACTTCCAAGTGAGGGCAAATGCAAACATTGTTTGTTCTTTTCAGGCTGAGATTCAGAAGCAGTATTTGAATTCATGCTGAGCTGGACATTTTATCAAGGTGCTGTAATCATAAGTGTAGCTTGACATTTGAGCTGGGGGCCTGGGGCACAGGGCAAAACATTTGGCGGGGTAAAACAGTTATGATACTTCACAAGGCAGAGCACAAAAAGAGTGATGGATAAAATGGAATAATTTACCTATACAGTCCACTAAGAACATGTGCTATGGTTTACTAGCAATGAAGATTATCTCTCAGATAACACGAATACACAATTAACTTAATGCTGTTAAACTGAATGTATTAAACAAACTGTTTGCTGAAATGTCCACAACATTAACAACAACACCGAAATAAGAGCATAAGAGCCCACCACTTTGTGAATTATATTCCAATTGCTTTCAATTCCTGATGCAAATGTAAGAGCTTTTTTAATGGAAAAGACAGTACATAGGCCCATACTGTGTTACTGTGTAATGTAGCCTACCTCCTGAAATCAAAATAGCCTTGAAGTTATTATACTTAAGAGTCCACTCATTCTGATGACCAAATTATAAAGCACTCCAACACAAAATACCCACAGGGTTTATATAGCATGAAACAGTGCTGTGCTTTTATTCATGAAGGTCAGAGTGTGGGTCATTGTATTATGAGGATTGATTCATTCATTCAATTCATACACTTCAAGTTATCTTTTTGATTCTTGAAGCATTTATTATGCCTCAGATTGATTTTCTTTTGTAGCTACAACACGTCTAATAATTGCTAAGGAAGTCTTGAAAGAGTTAATAAGCAAAGCGTCAAAAAAAAAAAAAACTAAAGGAAAGAAAATAAACGAATAAAGGGAAAATATTCAGAAACGTTTATTTGTTAAAACTGGGAGAAAAAAACATCGATTTGTTTGTTAACATTGTTTGTTAAGTCCTGACTCCATCGGGTTTTTTTTTTTTGCCATTGTAGGTATCTGTCAAAAGAACAATACAACAGACGCTTCCGCGTCCCTGTTACTACGGAAACATTTTACCCAATCACAAAAGCGAAGAGAGATGTGCCAAAATTTCAACCAATCAAATCTGCCTTTACTGCAGCGTCTAGCAGTTTGAAACAGTGCTTTTAAACAGTAGAGTGGGGGTACTTGCAGATTGAATGATTACGTTATGTTAACAGAGGAACAAATACCTTTAAAACTCTTACTGAGAAGGTAACTATCGTACTGTTTAATCTATCTACCACACCTCACATGATGCTTACCAGATTTAGCCTAGAAACTCAGTAAGAGGCGAACCCAGCTCTATGAAGCTACAGCAGGAACTGGGTTTGCACTTTTGCTTCGGTTCTGGGACTGGCTGTTTGTGTCTAATTACCTGAGTCAATCTGTGACGTTATAATATAATATATGAACATTATAATGAGCATTAGCAAACAAAAACGTTGCTAAGTGAACTGTTTCCTTACTTAGAGAAAATCACTTGTCTAGATATCACTGCTTCTGCTGCTCAAATAAACAAAAACGTTGCACTGTTCGTTAGATTTTCAACTAATGGTTCTACAAATACATTATTGGTGATTTATTAGTAGTATTTTGTATGTAAAACTTTTAGCTGATAGATCGAGTTTCTTTTTAAAGTGTGTTTTAACAGTGATAACTTAGAGTTTTCTACAGCTATCAAGCAATATAATTTCTTGCATTTAAGAAGAATTGGTTCTTTTGGTCTATTCGAACATAAATGAGTCATTTAAACATTGTTATATGTAACACATCCTGATTCATTCTATATTTCAGATGTCATCAGATGAAGGGGAGCAAAACAGTCCAGTTTTACCAAGAGATTCAGACAAGGGCAGCTCAGTTTCCTCTGCGCTTCAGGTGAGTTATCATATCCACCATCACAAAAATCTCTAAGATATATGACTCTGATTTTCTGTCATTTTTGACCGTTTAAAGGACACTTTATTCCTTCTCTTTCAAATTTTCAGGATGAGTATGAAGAACTTCTTCGATATGCTGTTGTGACTCCTAAATATAAACCGAGCTTCACATCAAAGCCGTTGGGCACAACTCAGCATATTACTAAAAGAGAAACACCTGCTCAACCCACTGCAGGTAGACCACTTACTAGCATATAATGCATAGTTAGGAGATAATAATGTTATAAAATTCCACTAATGTTGTAAGTAATTTTTTGGTTGACAGGTCTGTAGGTATAAAGCCGCAAGAACAGCTAAAAATCAAGATTGAAGCTGAAATAATTTCTCAATTTGTTCCCTTAACAATTGCCATTTTTATTTAGGGATGAGGGGTCTATACTGAATGAAGGAATTGTAAAAGTGCAATTTGTAGACATGGAAATGAATATGTTTTTATAAAATGTTTTATCAGGTAGAAATTGAAAAAATGTAGGCTAAATGTATTAGTAATAAAAAGTTCAAACCATGAAGAACATTCTGTTATTGGAATTATGAAATTTAATTATTTGGATTATTTATAATAATTTCACTGAATTATTTTACTATATTGCCACACCTTGTTTCTGTGAATAAAAAATAAGCAGCTTTTTCATAATAGTAGAAGTATCAGAAATATTTTGGGAGGCTTTCAAATTTGTCTTTGACAATGGAGGGCCTTGTAGTCAAAAAGACTGAGAACCACTCTTTGTTTTATTTCAGATAATGAAGGGCACGCAAACAACGGGGCTACTCCAACTCCACCATTAGAAGAATCCAGACCACAAAGTCGCACATCTGAGGGTAATGTCATGAAGCCATTTAAATTTCAATCTCTCAGCCCTCATGCTTTCCAATGTGTCTCATCCAATCAGAATTTAGATTTAGACATATCTGTTTTATAATATTGCTTCTACATCAGCTGAGAGCATGTCAGACAGGACTGTGTCATCTGAGGAAAGATCAGCGAGGTTGCGGACTGGATCAGACAGATCAGGACAAAGCAGCCCTGATGCTGTGACCACGGTCATAACTGAGATGTTCATCTCAGAGGAGAGCCTGAACAAGATGGAGAACATTTTGGACACTTGGTGCACAAACCTTAAGGTTTGCTTTGCAATTATGTATTGTAAGTAGCAGAGTTATAGTTAACTAAAACTAAAACGTAAAAAAAAAAAAAAAGTAGTTAATTGAAATATATTTTTTATCTAGTTATCAAGGCAACATTTCTCAATTTCATTTAGTTTAACTTGAACTATAATAGTATCTTAGTGACATTAAAATAACACTGGTAAGTAGTGTTTTTCTTCATACTATAATGCATTATAGGAATTGTTTCTTGGTCTGTGTACAGAGTAATGTGATGATGGAGCTGAGGAAGTGGAAACTGGCCTTTGTGGAGCAGCACAGACTGGAGCTTAAGAAGGAGAGGGAGAAACATGCTGCCCATATGGCTGCTGTAAATGCTGAGATGGATGGTCTCAAAGACCTGCTCAACACCTACAAGATCTCTAACCAGAGAAAAGATGAGGTGCACACAGATAGTGATAATTAATAAGCTGGTCCTTTAGTATGAAGCTAATAAACATTTGCTAAAGTTACAAAGATATTGGTATTGAATATAAAGCTTTGAAATTCAGTATATGGGGCAAAATGCAGCTCCGTATCTGTAAGTCTCTGTTTTCCAGTCTGTCATCTCCTCCTTGGCCTTTGCCATCTGCAGGTGATCGTGAATCTGAGCAGGGCGGTTGACAGGCAGAGGGAGAAGCTGGAGCTGATGAGGAGTTTCACCCAGTGGAGACTACAGCATTGTGCTGCCAGAGAGGAGGTGAGACAGGGCAACTCAGACTGACAGCGCACACACGCAGGGCAGATGTTTTTTGTGTTGTTTACTCACGTCAGATTGATACTTCAGACAGGCTTGAGTTTTGTATTCATTTTCTCTTCTTGGAGAAATTGCAGTTTCACAGGTTATCTGCATTTCACCCAGAAATGAAAATTGTCAAAATAGTCATTTACTCACTCTGTAACTCACTCATAAACCAAACTCTTAATGGTTTTCAACGACATGAGAGTGAGTACATGATGACAGAAATAGATGTACAATTATCTTTCTAACAGAAGGTGATTGATCATATACACGTGTAGTCTTAAATGTTATGAAAAAAGATTTTTATTTATTTTGAACTCAGAATTTTAGCATAAGGACTCTATTTAGCTGGGCACATTTGGATTAACCCTCTGATTGTGTTCGGGTCAAATTGACCCGGAAAAGATTTTCTTTTTCCTGAAAATACTAGTTAACGTTATCGCATTGGACTCAAACTTACTGACTTTGTTCACAAAATAAAAGCATTTAAAAGCAAACTTCCTGATTAAACATTAAAGTACACTAGAGTGAGAAACAGTGCAAATTTTTATAATTTTTTTATCTCATATTGTGAAAATTATTCATAAAAAATGCTTTTTATACTCAAAAAATGAGGTGCCTACTCTCAGATAAATGAGGCTTACGAATAATCAGATGCAAATAGAAACACAAAACCAGTCCTAAATGAAAGAAAACAAGTTGACAAAAAGAATGAATCCAATATTTAGTGATAATATAGCATAATGACAGATTTATAAGCAGTTGTTTGGAGTCCGGTCATTTTTGACCGGGAACACCACAAGTGTGACAGGAGTCCGAACACAACCAGAGGGTTAATCAATATATTTCAAATGCGTATTTGTGTTTTGGTAAATCTTCAACAAAGAAATTGAAAGTTTTTTTTATTTATTTTATTCATAAAAGTTTTCAGTTAGTTTTCAACAATAAGAAATGTTTCTTGAGCAGCAAATCAACATATTGTCATGATTTCTGAAGGATCACTGAAAACTGTATTGGCTGTTGAAAATTCAGTGTTGCCATTACAGGACTAAATTACATTTTATTAAAATATATTAATTTAGAAAACAGTTATTTTAAATTCTAATAATGTTTTACAGCATTTTTAATCAAATAATTCAGCCTAAGAAACTTCTTTCAAAACCAAAGTTTTTATTTATTTATTTTTTATATAAAATATAAATGTTAATGGATTTCTTTGTGTTTCAGGCTCAGGGGGGCAGACTGGCTGAGCAGCACTATCATTTGCAGCTCAAAAAGAAGGTGTGGGCAGGCTGGCACTCGCTTATCCAGAACAGGTGGCGGGAGCGTGTGGAGAGAGCATGTTGTGCCAGAGCAGAGGACGTCTGCATGCAGCTCTCTACAGATTACGAGGCCAAGATGGCACAGGTGAGTGGAGCCCATACCGCAGTTTTACTGAAAGTGTGAGTGATTCCATGTTGAATAAGTTACTGGATGTAGACATAACATGAAAGTTTTGTGATTGTGTTTGTCAGCATGTAGAGGAGCTCCAGAAAGCTCAAGTTGAAATCCACAGGCTGCACACAGAGCGAGACCGCTATGAGGACTCTATGAAGAAAGCTTTCATGCGTGGGGTCTGTGCACTCAACATCGAGGCCCTTAGCATGTTTAACACTGGAGAAGCAGGTAGACTGGACCGTGGTAAGATAATAGATATAGATAATAGGTTCAGTTCAATGACAGTGGCCGTAATCACATTTATGAAGGCATGATGTACCAGTTTAACATGACTAATTGTAGGTTATGACAGATACTCAGATATTTCTCTTATGCAGAAAATGTTTGAATGTAATAAAACCTCCTCACATTAGTGTTAAATACTAAAAGGTCATTTCAAAATAATTGAATACACCATAGGCATGTCATTTTATATGGCAGCTAAATCAGATTGATTGCGGTTTTCTGGCCTCTGGCTTTACTAATCAGAAGTTAAATATTCCTGCATCATAATCAACCTTCTTCCCTTCTGTTGTCCCACGTGTAGCTCATACTATATATACAATGAAACGAGCAGTAAAATTTGAAGTGTCATTTTATATTTTTCTGTGTTAAAATACTTGGGTGTGCAGACAACTATAAGCCAGGCATTCATAGGTTTTGGCTAAACCGCATAAGGACAGAGTTTAGAAAACTTATTTGTTAAATAATAAAAAAAAAAAAAAAAAATTGCACTACTGTTTAAGGTTGCAATTGGTGCCCAAATAATACACTTCAGAATCAATTCTCAACAGGCTGTAAGTCACTTTTCCAGGCTGTTTTTCCAATGCAGACTTCACAGCATTGCAAGTTGCTTGCACTAATTCACTAAAAAGTGACTTCTGTGTGAGCTGTACCTTATACATTGCTACACTATTGACATCAGAAAATGGACCTTTTTGTCTGTGAAATTTTGCAAAAATGTAATTATTGTGACCATACCTTTATTTGTTTTGAGTCAATGAGCATCAGAGGCAGAGTGTGTATCATCATTCTAGCCTTCATTTATTATTATTATTATTATTTTTGTAGATGTTCCACTTCCAGGGGACGAGCCAAGCACCAGCTCAATGGCCAATCACCCTCCGCGGACTGTCTCATCATCACGGCTCAGTCCAGTTGTCATGGAGAGTCCAATACAGCTGGGCCCCTCCCACAGCATTACAGAGGATATAGAGGCGGTAAGACATGCAAGAAACAGTTCTTTGAACCCAGCAGTCATATTCAGCACTATTGTTTTCATATTGATATACGTGCAATGCTCTTCATTTCAATATCAAGCTTGATGGAACATCATTACGAGATTGTAGGGGTGTAACGGTACACGTATTTGTACCAAACTTTTTGGTACGGGTCCTTTGGTTCTGTACGCATGTGTATTGAACAAATACAGCATTGTTTTAACCACTACACGAGTGGAACTTCATTGGAAACTTCCACTTTTAAATATTGTTACTTTTGTCGCCCCCTTCTAATGAACAGGTTTGACTACTTTAGTAATTTCTATGAGTACAAATCTTAATGTTTAAGCATATAATGATATTCTAGGAAATTG
>JAFVLL020014272.1:0-31636 GCA_021397915.2 Tor tambroides | reverse complement strand
TTCATATATATCTTGAATGTACTGTAAGTTGTTTTCTATAAAAGCATACAAATGTGTAAACATACATGTAATGGTTACATATTTTAACACAAAACTGTGGACTGTAAGCAAAAAATCTTGTTGCCTTTGCAGCTAAGAACCACCCAGTTAAACTAGAAGTCACCTGACTGGCATGTAAAGCAACCAACCATAGTTGGCTCACTTAAAAAAAAAAAAAAAAAAAACTTTTTTTTTTTTCTTGACAGGAACAGTGTTCTTTCTTGTGTTGACATGAACTTTTTTGTGAATGTTTGAGGACACACATTCATTGTACCAGCCTGCAATCACAAATTTGTTTTCAGGCAAACTGATAAAATAATGTGCCAGTCAGCCAATCAGATTGGAGATCTTTTTTTTTTTAAATCTTTTTGTCTGTTCCTCAGGTAAAGAGGTGGCCTTACTAGACTTTGAGCTTGCAAAATTTCTTTGGACCCTACAAAGGACAAGATATGACATGTGGCACCTTTTTTAAAAAACGTAATTTCAAAAAACAAAAATATACAATGTACTCCACTTATACAATGCACTCCACTGCAATGTTGCAATCCTGCAGTTTCCAAAGGTCACAATATGATGTATCATTCTTCTAATGGTCACATGACTTCATGTGATACGATTTTGCAGGTCAAGGAGTTTACCAAACTTGAACTTGTAATGCAGTGAATGTCTAGTAAGCTTTTGTTTCAGTTATCCTGCATTTTTGCATGCCCATTAATGCCATTTAAGACCATCTCAAATTCAGATAAATAAAAATTCAATTATTAGTAGTAGCACTACCAGAAAGTGTAACATAGTTGTTGTTGTTTTTAATTCTCAGTTGGGATGTACTGCTCATTTTTCAAACAGAATATTACCTACACACACTTGGGGTGTACCATTATGAGTAAACCCCAAATAAACCTCATCAACATGCAGAATACAACAGTTCAGCTTTAGCATTATCACATGTCTGAGGGGCTTCTAAGTCAGAACATGCAGAAGGAACAAATATCATAACCAGGTATCTGTTAGAGTTAGACAATGAAGCTTAGCAGACAAAGGCTCCAGTGACTTTTGGAGTCACTTTCTTGTGAGTGGAGCCTGCTGGACTTGATCTGACTTCCCATCTGGGGATTATTTGCCCCTTTGTCATGTGATGGGAGATTAGTTGGTCCTGTGTAATGCACTGGACAGCAGCAGTTTCATATTCTCTTCAGCCATGCTGGGAAACTTCAACTCTAGAAACCTTTTCAACCACTTCTTCTGTGAGACTGCAAAGGGCAACCCAGAGCTATGGTAAGTTAGAGGGTCCAGTATGGTATTTTGTACTAAGAGTTAGCAGAGAGTGGTATAAATTTTAAGATTAGTACTAGTGCACAAGATAGCATTGAATGGTGCCTTTGGAAGAACTGAAGGTCTTGGCCTACTGAGGGTTTGCTGTAGAGTCTGAAGCCAAACGCTGAATAGTTGAATAGTTCAAAGCAGTGTTAGCTCTCAAATCACAGGACAAATTAGCTAAAGTCTCAACTGTTTTTGTAAAAACAAGTAGGAAAATGGACATTTTGTCATCATCTATACTCCTTAATTTACTCTTATTCACAAGAATGTTTTATTTATATCTTAATGGAAGAAGACCCAAGGAGATTAACCTTAACAAGGCGATAACACCTTCCTAAGAGAAGGCTGAGAGTTACTGCCAGAATTAGCCGTCTTCTCTTAGCTGTATTGACAATCTGGTGTTTTCTCGCTATACTATGAGACCTCAGCATGTAATACTATCCTACAGGTCTTTGTTCCCACTGATGCGTAGAGTAATTAATTAGCGCTGTTAATTATATGACAGTCATGTTAGTGAAATGCTGAAATCCTCCAAGCTCAAAGGCAAAGAAATATCCCATAGATTCACTGGATCAGTGTTGTTATTGTAAAACTAACACTATTAAAAAATGGATTTTGGTAACTGAAATAAAATAAAACAAAATAATAAAAATAATCCAAACAAAAACTAATGAAAATGCCAAAAAAGTTAAAAATACTCAAATGTAAACTATAATTAAAACTGAAAAAATAAAAAATGTTCATCCAAAATGTTAATAAATACACCATATAATAATATATAAATAATACTAAAAACAAAACTGCACTAGACTGGGTTTGGGAATACAATATCAGGACCTTTACTTTACTGTAGGTTCCTGGAATAGCATCTACCCTGAGGATGTAGAGCAAGGTTTCTCATGTAATTTGCTTCCTTTTTCTTGCCTTTGTCTTTTATTTCATGTCAGCCGGACCTCTGTGTACCTAGCCTCCCGAATATTTCGTTTATTGTGTTTGTATGTTTGCATCTATGTGTGTGGGTCTAGGTGTCCTGGAACACAGAGTCAGCGAACAAAGCTGGAGCGGACACAGATGGAGGGAAGCGAGGACAGGGTCACGGCGACCAACCCTCCCAGATCCCCCCAGACTGAGATGAAGGAGAGTACGCCATCACCACCCGCTGGATCCACCGCATGCAACAATGTTCCTACATGGACAGAAGAGCCTGGCGTAGACAACCCTGCCTTTGAAGAAAGCACTGAAGAAGACAGTGAGTACCCTACCAATAATCAGATATAGCAAAATTGTCACTTCCAGTAGTTGGTATTCTTGAGGCGGTTCTGCTGCACTCCATGACACACTGTGCTCTGTATTGTTAGGATGACATTTTTAGGGTGGTCTGCCTCAGCAGATTAACAGTGCTCATCAATGTAAAAATGTTTTAGCAAATTAGGCATATGATTAAGAGTGATTGTGTGCATATTTTAAAAAGAATAGAAATATTATTTAATATTAAATTAAATATATATAATTTGCATATAATTTACATGTTATATATATATATATATATATATATATATATATATACACTATATTGCCAAAAGTATTGGGTCGCCCCCTTCTAATGAACAGGTTTGACTACTTTAGTAATTTCCATGAGTATAAATCTTAATGTTAAAGCATATAATGATATTCTAGGGAATTGTGTGCTTCTAATTTTATAGCAACAGTTTGGACAGGACCCTTTTCTATTCTAACATGACAATGCCTCTGTGTATAAGGCAAGGTTCAAAAAGAAAATTATTGATTCAGTCAGTGTGGAAGAACTTGACTGGTCTGCATAAAACCAAGTCCTAATCCCAGTTGAACACCTCTGGTGTGACTGTAAATGCAGACCTTGAGCCAAAAACTCATCACCAAACACCAATGACTTGTACATATGGGTACAGTCATTTTAGACACTTCCAAAACTGTTGTAACAGAGATGGAAATACAATTTTTAAATACATGAATGATGTTCCCATGCTGTTGTTGCCACAGATTTGGAAGTGCATTTTTCTGTTCTAAAGAAGGAGGTGTCCCAATATTTTTGTCTATATAGTGTATGTACAAGTCATTTGTTGGCAAGTCATTTGAGTTTTTGGCTCAAGGCCTGCATTTACAGTCATACCAGAGGTGTTAAACTGGGATTAGGACTTGGTTTTATGCAGACCATTCAAGTTCTTCCACACTGCCTGAATCAATCATTTTCTTTTTGAACCTTGCCTTATACACAGAGGCATTGTCATGTTAGAATAGAAAAGGGTCCTGTCCAAACTGCTGCTATAATATTAGAAGCACACAATTTCCTAGAATATCATTATATGCTTTAACATTAAGATTTGTACTCATAGAAATTACTAAAGTAGTCAAACCTGTTCATTAGAAGGGGGCGACCCAATACTTTTGGCAATATAGTGTATATATGCAAATAGTTCATATGCATTACAATATATTCAAATTGTAGTTCTTTTACTATTTTTCTTTCTTTTCCTTTTGGTTTATTCCCTTAATCCTTTCAAATCCTTTAATATTTCAATTCCTTTAAATTAAAATTCCTTGAAAATACCAATAAATTACCAACAAAATTATGCCTTACGATTTATTTATTTATTTTTTGGTCCCCCACCAATGTCTTCACTGTAACTATAAATTTCATGATATGAAACCCCCTACATTAGCAGCTTGAACTCACTTGAACTTGGCTACTCACAGTTAATTCCAATAGAGACTTGCATTAGCACATATTGCAAAGCTAACACTAGAAACAAAATAGTACATTTAAAAAATACACAGCATACACAAATATTACGTTAAATAGTCCATTTTAATCAGATCGACCAGTTTTTACTTTTTTTTATAGTTTATTCCATTAGAGATTTAAATTAGCACATGTTGCTAAGCTAACAATACTCTGTGGTGACTTACACGTTTTTTGTCCCTCAAAGGTGTCCATGGTTTAGAGTGCGCTCCTCCTCGTGTAAAGCGTCCTCTCAGCAACCCGTGCATTCATCTTCTCCGCACTGGCAGTTCTGCCTCTTCAGGATGGGACTTTGTTGAAACTCTGCCTCTTTCTGCTGAAGAAGGTATGATTATTTCACACAGTCCTAGACTAAACCATATAATCACTTTGTTTCTTTAAGGAATAGTTCACCCAAAAATGATCATTTTGTCATTATTTACTCGCCCTCATGTCGTTCCAAACCTGTATAAGTTTCTTTCTTAAGTTGAACAACACAAAAGAAGATATTTTGAAGAGACAAACAGTCTTCCCCATTCCCCATTGACTTCCATAGTATTTCTTTCCCTACTGTGGAAGTCAATGGGGACAATCAACTGTTCAATTACCAGCATTCTTCAAAATATCTTCTTTTATGTTCAACATAAGAAAGAAACTCATACAGTATTGGAACAACATGAAGGTGAATAAATGATGACAAAATTTTCATTTTTGCGTGAACTATCCCTTTAAATACCTTTGATATCTTTGTTTGGCTTCCATACATCTTGTTCTTCAGGTTGTGTGAAACTTCCATCTCTACCTGAGGGAGAAATCACAACTATTGAAGTTCATCGTGCAAACCCCTACACAGAGCTGGGCATAAGTATTGTTGGTGGAAACGAGACCCCCCTGATAAATGTGGTAATACAGGAGGTGTACCGTGACGGTGTTATAGCCCGAGATGGACGGCTGTTGGCCGGTGACCAAATACTTCAGGTATTGTCGCTGCTGTTCCAAAATAACCGTCTGATTAAAAAAAGGCGTTTCACTGCTATTTACAGTTCAGCCCTGATACTTTAATCATTCTCTAAAGAGCTCTAATGAATAGTGGCTGCAGAATCACTATCTGCATGAATAGATGCAGAACAGCATTCTTCAAACTGACATTCACCAAAATATGTGACCTGCTCTATCATTTTGACCCAGAAATATATTTTAAGCCTCATGCATTGACTGAAAAGGAAAGTCTCTCCTTTTTAATGATATAATTGTTTCAGTTTGAACAGTTGAGATGTAATTTAATTTAAATTGCATTTATATATAAACAGAATTTGACAAATTAATTCATTATACAGAATTTGATATTTGACATTTAGGAGATTTTTCAAAAGTTTTGTTGATGTTTTTATAGAAATTAATACTTTTATTCAGCAAAGAAGCATTTAATTGATTTAGGGTGACAAAGACATTTATATATATTATATGTGTATCCCTTTAAATTATTTTTTTTCTTCAAATAAATGCTGGTTTTTTTTTTACTTTATATATTTATCTGAGAATCCTGAAAGAAATGTATCATGGTTTCACCTAAAATATTAAGCAGCACAACCATTTTCAACATTGTTAAGAAATGTTTCTTAAGCAGCAATTCAGCATATTATCATGATTTCATAAGGATCATGTGACATTGAAGACTGGACAAATGACTGCTGAAAATTCACAGAAATATATTACATTTTAAAATATATTCAAATAGTAGAATAATGTTTCACAATATTACTGTTTTTACTTAATTTTGGTAATTAAGAGACTTCTTTCAAAAGCAGTTGTGTACATTAAATAATTAATAACAAATTAAGTAAAAATAGAATACATACTATAACTAAAAGCTGAAAAGACTTTGTTTCATCATAAATATAAAACATGAAAAAAAATCTCTTTGTCTAACTACTGACACAAAAGCTTGGCCCGTACATCAAACCCATTCATTTTTCCTCTACATTTCCCATTTGTGTGCAGGTGAACAATGTAGACATCAGTAACGTGCTCCATAACTTTGCTCGCTCTACCCTGGCCCGTCCCTGCACCACCCTGCAGCTGACGGTTCTGAGAGAGCGCCGCTGCTCTGCCAGGCCACCTGTGGCGACTGCGACGCCCAAGGGCAGCCCTGCCAGCATACGTATCACCCTGCACAAGCGGGAATCATCAGAGCAGCTGGGGATCAAGCTGGTGCGACGTACAGATGAAGCGGGTGTGTTTATCCTGGACTTGCTGGAGGGAGGGTTAGCCGCTAAAGACGGGCGACTTTGCAGCAACGACAGAGTGCTGGCCGTCAACGAGCATGACCTGAGACACGGCACGCCTGAGCAGGCAGCTCAGATTATACAGGTAGAGAGAAAGCGTGTGTGGGGCAGTTCAGGTCAAGATAAGGACGCTAGTAGACCTTTGCTAACTGATAAATGGCTGATATTAAAATACATATAGATATCTATACCCTGGTTTCTACATAAATGAAAAATAAAATACTAAAAACTAAAAGTGAATTTAAGCATCACAGCAATATAATGTATGAAATCTGGATATTCATTTTAAGATTTGATAAAGTTTACATTTAACAGTGTTATTCAATTATCGGTGTTGTTAAACATTAACTTTAAGTGAGCAATAGATGACAGCAAAGGAAATTTAATTACCTTTGTTACTGTATTTTAGTGTGATTTTAGTATTGTTTATGTTTTATAGTATTTATTAATATTTTAATTACTTCATTTTAATATCTTTAGTTTTTATTGTAAGTGTAGTAATTTTGTTATTTTCTCGTCATTTAAAACAAAAAAATAATTAGCTTTAGCTATATTTTATTAAATTTTTAGTTTTAGGATTTTTTTAATTCAACATTTACACAACATGATTTTACTGCTACATTTCTCAATTCAGTTTAGGTTTTTGTAAAAGTAAGTTTTTCTTGTAATATTTATATTTTATTTTATTTCAGCATGTTGTTAAACATTAATTGAGCAATAGATGATGGTAAACGTAATCTAATCATCTTTGTTATTTTTATTTTAGTAGTATATAATTATCTTTATTTTTATTAGTATTTATGTACTACAATATAATTCTAATGTAATTTTTACAATAATATTTTGAATTAGCTTAATTTTTATATTCTCAGCTTCACTGTAATTTTAGTTATGTTCTCTTGTCATTTTAATGAGTTTTTGTTTTTATATTTCTATAAAAAATGTTTTTATTTTATTTCAGTTTTAGTTTTAATTTTAGTTAGATGCCATACAGTCAACATTTCTGATTTTCAGTGAAGTTTTTGTAAGTTTAAGTTTTTCATGTGATACTCATATCTTATTTTAGCTTTATTTAAATTAACACGTTTTAGATAATTAGGTAATATGATACGAAAATGCCTAATATCGGCCACTAACCAATATGATTACCAATGTATTCTGCATTCTTAAATATTGGATAAAAACAATCCATAGACTTACACTGAGAGAGGGCTTCAGCCATATCTAGAGCCCAGAAAACCAGTCAGTAACAACCTAGCAACCACCAAGTTCATCCTGACAACCACCCTAGTGTGGTGGTGACTTTTGCTCCAGCAATACCGCTCACATTTTCTTAAGAAAATAAACATCTAGTTTCCTCTAATAAATATTCTCATAATAATACAGCTATTGCAAATCATCTGTGCAAATCTCAATGCCTGTTTGGAACATCAGGACACTGTCTCTGCTGCCCTGCTCAGAGGGTAATGTGATTGATAGTATCTTTATGTCTACGTGAGCTGCTTTCTCCCATCTGGCTGCCCTGATCACACAGAGAAAGGGCAGCTAAAGCATTATTAAGAATAGCACTGGCAGGCAGCAGATTGTCTTTGTTGGATATAAAGCCACCTCGGCACTCAATAGAAGAGTATTAGGTATTTATACAGACCGCCTACTGTCATCTTCTAGGCTAGTGGAGAAAGAGTCAATCTGCTGATTAGCCGGTCCAGCAAGCAGACTATGGCCGTGCACATAGGCTCCACCTTGACCAGGGACGTTTGGAGCCATGAACACATTCCGCCGCTTCCCTGCACTGCGACCCCAAGCCCCGTCCCAAGTCTGCACCTTGCCAGGTCTTCCACCCAGAGAGTGAGTACAAATGCCTACGGCCAAGAGCGAGAGCAAGTCTGTGTGTGTTGCAGAATCTATTTTAGCTTCGTTGAGACGTAATTAGGGAGCCCTATTTCCGAAGCATCTGGGTAGCTTCCAGTTTTTCCATGAGTTCAGACCACAACCTTAATTACTCCTGGTTGAATCTATTATGAGATCAATTACGAAGTTGGAGTAGAGCTGCTCCCTTTGGGAAGATGAACATCACTCTACTGAGAGCCGATCAGAGTGTCAATTTAGAAATGGGCTTCCCTTTTTCCTTCTCCACATCTGAGACAAATTTAGATTTGATGCTATGATGCTTGTGTTTTGTAGGATCTCTCCCAATGTGTGACCTGTAAGGAGAAACACATCACTGTGAAGAAGGAACCGCATGAGTCTCTAGGTATGACTGTGGCAGGGGGACGGGGCAGCAAGAGCGGAGAGCTGCCGATCTTCGTCACGAGTGTCCAACCCCATGGCTGCCTGTCACGTGATGGACGAATCAAACGTGGTAAGTTATATAAACCTATGTTTTTCTTAAATTAGTATCTAGATAATCTTGACCCACGTTTAAGCAAGTTTGTGGACCTACCATCAACATGACTTCAACACTGAGCCTGTTCACTTTCTTAATACATAATACTGGTCCTATTGCTCATGATTCACTTTACTCCGAGGAAAATAATGCTTGTTTTTGTTAGCAATTCCACTCACAATAATGAGACGAGTTTAATAATAAATAAATACATTTAAAACAATTCTCACAAAAAGTGTATTTAGTGATTTTTCAGTCTTTTTAGAGACACTTATTCAAGTCTCAGTTAGATGTAAGCTGCTCAACCAACTCATTCAAGTCATTCATTCAGGTATCAGACTGCACTGGTTGCGCTGTATGTGTTTGATTCACTAAAATGAAATGACTCATTCATTCAGGAATCAGACTACACTGGTTGTGCTGTATGTGTTTGATTCACTAAGAAGAACTGACTTACTAGAATTATTCCTTCAGGAATCAGACTACACTGGTTGTGCTATATGTGTCTGATTCACTAAAATGAACCGACTCATTCATTCAGGAATCAGAGTACACTGAATGCACTGTAAGTGTTTGATTTACTATAAAGAACCCACTAATTTTTTTGGGATCAGACTACACTGGTTGTGCCATTGTGTTTAATTTATGAAACAGAACCGACTCATTATTTTGGAAATTAGACTACACTGGTTGTGCTGCATGTGCTTGGTTTACTAAAAATTAACCGGGTAATTAGAGTCATTCATTTGAAAATCAGACTACACCGATTGTGCTGTATGTGTTTAAATCACTAAAAAGACCCGAGTCATTCCTTTGGGAATCAGACTACACTGATTGTGCTGTATATGTTTAAATCACTAAAAAGACCCGAGTCATTCCTTTTGGGAATCAGACTACACTAGTTGTACTGTATGTGTTTGATTTACTAAAATAAAACCAAGTCATTATTTCAGAAATCAGACTAAACTGGTTGTGCTGCATGTGTCTGATTCTCTAAAAAAAAAAAAAAAAAAAACAAGGTTGTTTTTGAGGAATACACTGTTTCCCACTCGTGTCTCTGATGATGAAGTGCACTGAAGCGAAACCTGTCTCCATGGTGCTTCAGCCGTGTTTCGGTCCTTTCTGTGTGGCTTTTAGGAGTGTCTCTAAGTGTCTTTGTTGTCTCATTGCTCAGGGGATGTACTGTTGAGTATTAATGGTCAAGATTTGACCTATCTGAGCCACAGCGAGGCAGTGGGCACTCTGAAGTCCAGTGCTGCGTCCTGCTCTGTCCAGCTGAAGGCACTAGAGGTGAACACAGTTGAAGAACCGGGCCCAGACGAAGAACTTCTCCCTCCGCACGAAAACGACTATGACGCAAGCTGGTCGCCTTCATGGGTCATGTGGCTTGGACTTCCCAGGTAAGAGCGCAGTCAATCAGATTTTGTAGAACTTCATGTGGGAGATTGTTTGATGAATGAAACAAGCGACTCAGAGCTATTAAAGTGGATGTACTTTTGGAAGAGTCCAAATGGCTCTCTTTGAACTCCACTGGGAGGCTTAAAATAGCATTCTCACCTTGCTGAGCACTGGTCCAAATAACTCTAAAATAGTCAAAGCAATCTGGCCAGCACTACCATCATGCCAGGTTCACCTCCTTTTTTCCATCCAAATCTGAGTGGAAACAGCTTTGAAGGGAGAGAATGCAGCTAGTTTGATGACTTGAACATAGAAAATATCTGTAGTGTTGATGTGTTTTGGATCAGCAGCTTTATGCAGTGCTAACCCACGAGGGGATTACGGCTGTCGTGATGTAAACATCAACAGCTGCAGATTATCAGATGAAGCATACATGTGGAGATAACTTGCTTATAGCCCATTTCAGCCCACTCTCAGGTCATTCAGTCCAGTCTCACTCCCTCCTTTTTTACACTGCCCTCCTCTCTGTCCTTCATCATCCATCCCCTTTGCTTTGGCACCCTTCTGTTTCCTTCTCCCTTCCTGTCATTGTGCCAAATCCTCCATTTCTATATATCTCCTACCAACATGCATCTGTTTTTCTGTGTTTCTCCTTTTGTCCTCCTGATTTTTCTTTGTCACCTAGTTTCTAAGCCATCTGAAATACAATCTTTGATTTCTGGGTTATAAAACAGATAGGGAAAAAATGTATTTGCTGATGATGCTCACTTCACTCATTCTCTGTCTTTCTGGTTCTCTGTCACAGCTACCTGCATAGCAGTCATGAGATCGTCCTCCGCAGAAGTCACCCTGGCAGCTGGGGCTTCAGCATTGTTGGAGGTTATGAGGAGAACCACAGCAACCAGGCATTCTTTATCAAGACTATCGTCCTTGGAACACCCGCTTACTACGATGGCCGTCTAAAGTGAGCAAGCACAACAAAACAAACAATAAACAATGACCTAA
This sequence comes from Tor tambroides, assembly GCA_021397915.2. Taxonomy (NCBI): domain Eukaryota; kingdom Metazoa; phylum Chordata; class Actinopteri; order Cypriniformes; family Cyprinidae; genus Tor; species Tor tambroides. The sequence continues at coordinate 20,448 of JAFVLL020014272.1, read as the reverse complement.
TGCTTCACGGCTAGATGATACAGCACTTTCAGCATTACCTTGATTAAAATGTTATAAAACAAGCTTACATCATCAGTGTTGCATAAAAGATTCTTTTTTTGTATATACTAAATAAAACCACTACAATTTTTTAAAAATATTTAATTACAATTATTACTTAATGAAAATATTGATTAATAAATGAATATAATTTATTGTATCATTATAATATTCATAAAATATTTATAATAATAAAAATATATTTATAAACGATTTGTTTATTTTTTAACATTTTTAATTTTTTTATTACTTTTTTATTAATATTACTAATTATTACAATAGAACTTTGTTGAATATTTATGAAATGGAAATTTTCTACATGCTTATTGCGAACCATTTATCAATGCAGATGTTAATTTTTTTATTTTTTTATTTTTTATCTTATAATTTTTTAATCAAAGTGTCTTGTTTCGATCTCCTGGTGAAATGACTTGTCCAATCATTTAGTCCGATTAAACCCCGCCCCTTTATTACAATCAACTGCAACCTTGGATTCAGCCGATCCACCTCCATCCAATCAACAACCAGTAGATAGAATCAAGTCTCTGTGATGTTTTTTTTTTTTATAAAGATAAACATAGCAACTTTAAACACTCATTTACTTCTGAAAAGCCAATCAATATTTAGTCTCACAAAACACATTAATGGTACTTGTGGTCAGATCTTAATTTAGTAACCAACCAATTCAGTGAGCTGGTGAGTCACATAATAAATTGATAGCTCAGAGTGAATTGTTCTTTTAACTGACTGATTAAAAACAACTGTTGTGTTTTGACTGATTCATTGAAACTGTGATTCTTTAGCACTGCATTCACATGATCACATGGTTTCGTTTCCCATTCAGGTGTGGTGACATGATAGTGGCTGTAAACAGTCTGTCCACGGCTGGCATGAGTCATTCTGCCCTAGTACCCATGCTGAAGGAGCAGCGGAGCAGGGTAGCGCTCACCGTCGTGTCCTGGCCAGGAAGCCTGATCTAACCCCGCCAGGACACCATGCCTCAGCTCAGACAGCGCTCATATCTGTGTGTTCTAATGGTCCTATGTGTTCTACTCTCTGCCACGGAGGCACCATACTGTCAAAGCCAGAGTCTCGGAAAATCGAATGCTTTTACTTGATGCTGAATAAACCAGGCCTTAGAAAACCTGCCACGCCCATGAGGCCACCCCCCTCTGGAGAGCAGCCTTAAGGTCTCCCCTCACCATGCTGATCAGCAGTCCACTCTACCGGAGGTTTTATATACATGTTATCTCTAAATGTGATCTATGTTTGTGAATGTTTGTGTAAAAGAGAGACCGAACAAAAGTGTATGCGTGCAAGTATGAATGGATGAATGTGCACAGCTGTTTAATAAATCTTTCCCAGTGAGGATACAAGAGTTAAGCCTCAGTTGATGTGTAAAAATGATTTCTAAACCCACTTATAATCAGATTTGATCCAGTGTTTTTACTACAATAATCTTGGAGAAGTCTAATGTTAATAAGTTCCAAGCTCTCTAGAGATAAAAATATGGAATAAATATTTACCATTCTAAAATGCTTTTAGAAAATCTTTGAAAAGATTAGCAGCAATATCTCATGGAGGATTTTAGCATTTGCTGCCATCCTTTGGGCAAAAGTTCAAGGTTTGGCTGGTTAAGCATGTCCCCATTTGCTCACGCTGGTAAATGCCATTGCTACACCATCTGGCAGGGGGAAAAAAAGTAACTATTTAAAAATGCATCAGTGTACAGAGACTAAAAATCTTTATGAAATATATATATTGCTTAAATTTTATTCTAGAGGTTGTATCATTTCAATAGATTTTTAAAGAGAGCTTAAAAGCATGAAATCGAGTGCTGCAGGGATGATGCATTTTTGAGTTAGAGGTAATATTTTAGCACTTCTGGTTGCATTGTCCTGAAATCAGTGGATTTTTTGTCAAATGCCTGAAATGAGGTCTGTGGTTCACACAAGCTCAGGATATTTTAACGTTTTATTCTACAGCATAAAATACACTGGCAATACCACCTTGTGAATTTTTAAAGCTTTTACTTGTTTTGAAAACACAAAAAACTAGTCGCAGCAGACTAGTTTGGGGAAGTTGTGGCCTAATGGTTAGTGAGTCAGATTTGTAACCCAAAGGTTGCGGGTTTGAGTCAGGTCTGGCAGGAATTGTAGGTGGGGAGAGTGAATAACCAGTGGTCTCTCCACCCTCAATACCACGACTGAGGTGCCCTTGAGCAAGGCACCGAACCCCCAACTGCTCCCTGGGTGCTGCAGCATAAATGGCTGCCCACTGCTCCGGGTGTGTGTTCATGGTGTATGTTCACTGCTGTGTGTGTGCACTTTGGATGGGATAAATGCAGAGCACAAATTCTGAGTATGGGTTACCATACTTGACCTCATGTCACTTTCTTTCTTTTCTAGTGAGTAGAGAAGTTTTTCTGTTGCACATAATAACGATTAATGCTGCCTTCACATGCTACATCAGAATTATCGTAAATACGAGTTTCCTAATCGGAAATTGGTAAATAATTCTGATACCCGAGTTTCCCAGTTGGGCGGGTCATAAACTTTAAACATGGTGGAAGGGATAACCATTGCTGTGGCCAATGCTGTTCTCACAACAACTACATCCCTTTGTCTTGTCGCTAAAGTAGTGTATTTATAGGCTAGATATGAACGATCATGCGAAGCATATTGTATGTTTTATAAGCAGTGAAATAAGCATGTATTTCACCAAAATTCCAGAATTGTCAGCAAACGGCATGTATAGCACGGTGAATGTTTACATGATTGTCAACCAACGGGATGCTACATTTTATTCTTTCCGACATTAAAGCACTTGAATACGACAAGCTCGTAATCACAACTTCATAAGTGGGAAATAGGAAATTTCCAATAGCACGTGAAGGCAGCATAATGTCCCTGACAACCTCTGTAGTGCCATTTAGCCACTTGTGAGCAAATGCCAAAACACACCTACTCACTAGTCTACTTTCATAGGCTTTGTGTTTTTAAATCACTTTTGCAGTGAACAATTTTAACTCAAACTTTCAGGTGTTGACTACAACTAATTTCTTGTTTTGCTCGGAGCGCATGCTTAATATAAGAGGACACTGAAAGTTAACATGGACAGACATTTCCTTTTCCACCATCATGAACTTTATTCACCACAAAACAAGAGTTGCAGAAGTGACCATTTATTTTGTAAAGTGATCTAAACTGAAAACGTTAGGTCGATAAACTGAACAAAACTTTGAAACTGAGGAAACTATGGGACAAAGGGGATTGTTCCATAAAGAAAAGTTAAGGCAATGGCTTCTTTGATGCGGTCTTGTTCAAGGACACATTTTGCAGATGCTTAGATAGTTTAGCAGCATCTGACAACTTCGTTTTGGATGGAGTCTTCTTGCACTTACGCTGCTTGACTTTTGGCTTCTGTAAGAGAGGATTTAGTTGAGCATCTCCAATACATCATGTATTGAAACACATTGAACACAACCGTCACAAATTTACCTGTAATGTTGTCTTCTGAGGCTTATGGACCACAAAATGCCTTTTCAGACTTTCCTGTGAGAAAAAGGACTCGACTTTAGTTAAAATAAATAAAATAAGAGGGTCTTTACGAATTTAAAATACTGACTTAAAAGCTAAATTCCATAGCAAAGGCTTTCCCACAGCCTGCAAAAGGGCAGGCAAAGTCATGCTTCCCTTCATGGAAGACCAGAATGTGGTTCTGGAGGTTAAAGTTTGTGGTGAAGCTCTTTTCACAGCCTTCTCTAATGCATTTAAACATGCGCTGCTCCCCAGAGTGAACAGATTGTTTGTGCTTCTGCAAAAACCAGGCATTGTGGAACATCTTCTTGCATTGATCACATGGCAGTGTTACTGTAAACAAAATATGATTAAGCACAGGAACTTTACAACTTGCATTCAAATTAATTCTGAAAGTGACTGAGCACATACCTCTGTGTGCGGTCTTTTTGTGCTTCTGATACGCTGACCAAGTTTTTCCTTTGAAGTTACAATACTCCTCGTCACATGGGTAACCTAAAACTCAGGAGGGAAAGTTATGAATCTTAAAAAAAAAAAAAAACATATATATATATATAATAAATAATAATAATCCTAAACTGGATTGTTTGGAGATAAGAAATTAAATTTTTTTGCCTGATGTACACATTACCTTCATGCATCTTCCCGTGTCATTTTAGAGCTTTAGAGGAAGCAAATTTGTCATTGCATCCCTCAAAGTCACATCTGTTAGAATAAAGCATGAGTAACCAATCATAATATAAAAGCCACCAAACGAAGCGCATAAGATCTTAAAAGTAACACTTACTCAAAGGGCAACTCATTTGTGTGTTCACAGATGTGAATCTTCAGTTGCTTTTTCTTACGGAACTCCTTTCCACACCCTTGATAGTTGCACTACAAAATATTTCCAAGACATTTAAACAACTGAATGAATAAAACTTTGAAAAATTAAATAATTCAAGTGACTCACCACATAATAGCTCTCTTTTTGGTGGTGAACATGAGCAATATGGTTCCACAAGCTGCCAGGCGTGGAAAACGCATCTGAACACCCGCTGACTGAGCACCTTTACCTGTTTAAACCAGTCGATCAGCAGAAATGTTCACAAATTGGCATAGCAAGGGTAATATTTAGCTACATATAAAAACCCAGTGAGCTGCCTAGCTACAGCCTTTTAGTATCATAATGCCAACAAAGTGTCAGGGCAGCTTACTAGCTCTGCAAAGAGGGAGCGTGATAGTTTTACATTCGACTCAATGAACCGGTTGCGTAAACGATTCAATGAAGATTCAGATCACTCATAACACCAAAAAATAAGTTCATTTTTCGCCATCTACTGGCATAATGCAACTTGCAGAAATGGACACTGAACGAATCTTTTTAGTGAACGGGTGCAAGAGTGTCACTGGCATGAACCGAAATCCATACCACTACGAAGTTTAAACTTGGAAAAAAAAGTAATGCAAACAAGCAAAATGCAGTATATAGATAAATCAGTGAAAACAACTCGTATGTATCATATGCAAGTTCAAGTAATTTGTGTGTGGACTCACAGGTAGGATTTCTCCCTGCTGTGGCTCAGTTGATGTCGGGTGAGCTGGTAACGGGTCCGAAAGCTCTTCTCGCAGTCTCCACAACCAAAGGGCTTCTGATGAATTATTTAAAGGGGTGGTTGATTGCGATTTCACTTTTTTAACGTTAGTTAGTGTGTAATGTTGCTGTTTGAGCATAAACAATATCTGCAAAGTTACGAAGCTGAAAGTTCAATGCAAACGGAGATATCGTCTTTTAAAATTCTGTCAGTTTAATGCCTACAAATACGACAGGTAAGGGACTACAACGAGTTACTTCCCGGGTCAGATACGTCACGGACCCAGATAAACCCTGCCCCCGGGAACATGCAGCAAAGGGGCGAGGCCATGCTACGCTGCTTTAGAGAAGAGGAAGAGAAAACTAGGGGTGCACGTAAAAATCTATTCATATATGAATCGCGATTCTGTCTTCTATCGATTCTAATGGATTCACAAGTTTCAAAATCATTAAAGCAGCGGTTCTTAATACTGCATCTCTCTCTCTCTCTCTCTCTCTCTCTCTCTCTCTCTCTCTCATTCAGATCGTCAGATCAGCTCCAACAAACTGTTCCAATTATACACTTATTTTCACATAGCTATGAGAAGCGTTATACATGGACGCGCGTGCGGTTGCTGTGCTGTATTAAAGCTTAAATCAGGATAAATCCGTATATTAAAAGCTATCAGAAGCAGTAGCACTTACAAATAACAGCGTATCTAAAAGTATGAACCAAAAAAAACATACCATTAAAAGCCGTGCTTGCACAGGTTCTGCGCGATCCTCTTCACTAATATCCTCTGCGTCTCATTCGGGCTCAAATTGATAAGCAATATAGATGACGCCATTGTTTACAATACAACCGGAGCACATGCAGCTGAGCTGAGGGGTGGGACGTTCAGACGCGCAGTAGAGGCGGTCGCTGCCTTTGATATCCCACAATCCTGTGCGTTCCATTCCGAGACTGTTGAGCTAAAAAATAAAGATGGCGGCTGGAAGTTGCGTTTGGTGGTTAGTTTGTGTGTAAATGTATACTTCTGATTAACTTTTTGCATTTTTGATGTTATTTCTAGCGAGAAATGAGTATTATAGTAATTAAATATCCGTTTAGTTATCACCAAAACTCGTTCTATTTTGTTGTAGATCGTTAAACCGTTAAGCTGACTCAGAAGCCTGTCCGAAATAAGTTTCGTGAGGTGCCTTCGTGCATAAACGCTGCCTGCAAAGTCATTGCCTCATGAGGCAGCGAGGCAGCAAGGCAGCTGCCTAAGTTTTCGGATGCAGCCATTGTGTCAGGCCACAAATGATTATGTTTTTATAATTGCTGTCATTAAAAGACATCAATTTGAAATGAAATAGACAAGAATATATTTTTTTTAAATGTCAGGGGTGTATAGAAAACACATCTAAATAATTAACAAATAATAGAAAATATAGGCCTAATTAACCTTTTTTATAGTTTGAAATGCTTCTATTTTTGTGGAGTCAGACAGAATGTGTTTTTATTTTCATAAATTTTCTATTTATTATTGATTCCAAAATGGATATATGTGAATTTGTCAGAATATATTTCCCCTATTTCCATCTGGTTATTTTTACTAAATAAACCAAGCATCACTGTTTATTTTCCATGGTGATTCACACCTGGTATAACACCTGATAAACACTAAGTAACTGCTCACCTTCACAGTCTTGTGCTTGGGACTGAAGGTCTTTGGAATTGTCTGACAGAGATTTATGTGGATATTAAACCGTCAAGTGGCTCCATTCAAGTGTGTGTATGAATGTGTCTGTCTAGGGTGTTTAAAAGACTGCCTGGCTCCATCCATCACACACACACACACACACACGTGGAAATTACTGCCCTAATTGTGGTTTATCAGCCTCCAAGAACAGCCCGCTGATATGTATGATTTACTACAGTCAAGATTGCTCCTATTTGTCCCAAGGTGACCATGTCTTACTTCAAAACTAGTGTTGCATACTGTAAACTATTTCTCATTTCCTGCTTGCTGCACTTTATCCTGAGGCAAAGGGGTATTGTTTTTCTCAGCTTGGAATTATCTGATCCAGAACTTTTGAGTTTTAATTATTCACAGGGACCTCACATTTAAATCATTGAAGGGGAAACAACCGTAAACAACCAAAATCTAAACAGTCCACAGTAAACAGCTTAGAAATTCAAGTGGACCCTCTATCAAAGTCATCCAGACTCTTTCCATCTGACATCAAGTTCAGGGGACATTCCTGCCCTGCGATGACCGTCGTGCATCTTCCTTCACATCATCCGGTCTTGCAGTGTCCCAACCCTCCCATGTTTGGGACTGATCAATAAAGCCGCCTCTATATCTCACTGGCCATGATCTGTCCTGATAAGCCAGCAAGCAAAACGACAAACACCAGCTCACAGCCAAAACGGTGTGTGGATGGTGATTGGAGAGTCATGCTTTCAGTCTCTCATTTGAGCCATGTCTTGCTGATTTCACAACCTTTAGGGGATTTCAAAAAGAGTCAGAGACTGTGGTGGGAGAAGACAACATGATGTCTAGTTGTACAATCTCTGTATGCCATGTTTGCTTGTCTCCCTGGCTGAGAGAGGAAAGTTAATGTGTAACATGGGCAGTCGATATGGCTGCCGCGCTGCTTGATGGTCTAAATCTCTGAGTGTCAAACAGGTATGATTAAGGACCTCAGGACTTGCCTCTGCCCACTCTGCTCCATCCCTTTTTCCTCTTTACCTCTCCTCTGTTTACTTTGTTTAATTCAATCTATGAGTCAGAGCCTTGCAGCAATGTTGTGGAAGCTACTTTGAAAATGTACTCTGCTAGTAGCTACAAAAACGTAGATAAGTACATTGAAGGTACTTAATATATTAAAAAAACAATTATAAATTGTATAATTTATAATTTGATTAGAGCAGTATTTTCTGGCACAAAAACAGTGAGGAAACAATTTATGAATGAACGGTATGAAACTATAAACGACAAAACACCATAATTTACAAATAAAGTTTTATAGACTTGAATTGATGAATCACTGTTTATTTATATAATCCATCTGAACCAACCAATTCACTAGAAAGAATTGGACTATTCCTCAGTGCATATGAGAGTGAGGACCATTCGAAAGAACCAGTTGAATCAGACTTTCCAACATTACATATGAGAGAGGAACGTTCAAACAAACCAATGGACTAGAATGAATCTTACTATATCCAAAAATACAAATAAATAAAATATGACAGAACCGTTTAGGATTAAATGACATATTAGAACAAATCAGACTTTCAGAAGTTAGAGATTTCAGTTTTGTATGATAAAGCATACAAACTGACCTAGATTATTTTCTGTCATATCTGCTCTTGTAGAGTTTAGCGTGGTAATATACATGGCAATGATAATGTGTTTGGTCTTGGCAGAATAGATCTTATACGCTGCTGTGGCAGAGCAAGTACAGAGACTTGCTACTGCCAATGCATCAACAGACATGCTGCTGTGAGCATGTAAGAAATACTGCTGACTTATATGAAATAATCCCCATATATAACATACATAAAAATCACCCGGTAGCAGATCTAGACAGGTGGAGCTAGGGAAGGTGGAGGGTTTCTGAAGCCCACTGCAACTGCTACAGCAAGCACTATCCAAGTATTTGAATGTTGAGCAGCAAACTGATTGGCTGCTGATGAGAAAAGAAACCAATCAGCTGCACCAAGTGAATAATGATGTCATTATATCATATAGATTTAGAACCTAACAACCTACATCATCTGGAGTTTCATTACAGAAATTTGGATTCAATTTGATAATTTAAATAAAATATTGTGGTAATGTTGATGTTATATATTATTCTGTCTGATATTTTAAACATTACAGTAGCGTTTTCGAGGGCCCTTAAAGTTATACACAATAACAAGCTAAGTTTGATGTAAAGTTCCTACCTTAGTGGCATATAGTCAGTGTTATTCATTACTAACGAAAATTCTGCCATTCTCGCACTTTCGACATCTTTGTAGTGATCAATACCAGGGCAGCATGTCACTTGTTGATTGATACTATTGATTATGACCTCTGCGAGCCCTCATCACCTTCATCCCAATCCTTACAAATATCTAACAGCAGCACGATAGCAGAGGGAACAGGGCCAGCGGATAGGCACAGCACACAATGAGGTTATCTATTCATCCTCACACATTCTCACAATCATGCTATGACCTCTCAGCGTGCCATCCTAATACTGTGGCTAATTCCCAGACCTGTGTGTCCTCTGAGGACAGAATGAATAGATCACGCCTAAAAAGGAATAAGGTCAGATTCTACCTCACACAGCTAAATCTAAATGAAGCTGTTCAACTATAATGCAGAAATGCTGTGTACATGTCATGAAATAAAAATGCAGTGAAGGACGTGCATGTGAGAACATCATGGAATTAAGGCTATTTCTCATACGCACCCACACAGCTGCTGCGTATCTCAGGAACTGACCCTAATTGAAGCAAATATTGGGTGAAGTACTGAGGTGGGATGAGATAACATTTGTCAGATATGCTGTCAGGCATTCAGCCACTCTGATTACACAGCACAAGTCAAGATAGAGAAAGGTGGTCCTCTTTTACACACCAAATCACACAAAGAACATCACACACACAAAAGGCCCAGAATAGTAGCTATTCAAGTGTACATACTCCACAAACCAGGCATGTATCAGCAAATTTGGGTATTTACAAGTGAGCATGTTTTGTTATTTAGTCATAATTTGACTCATCACTTTAAAAAATTGGAAAATACCTTCATTTATAGCTTATTTGGCGTTTTCATATTAGTAAACCTGTTGTTTTATATTGTAATTTTTGAATAACACTGCCCTTCATCATATTTGCTGACTGAAATCCAATACTTGTTTCCTACTAAATTCGGGGAGTTGATTCCAAACGTAGTGTCTGTTTTGCTCTAGCACACTTTCTTACAAAATATGATTATATAGCATTTTTTGCTTTTGAAAAACCATAAGGTGAAGAAGTCTTATGCCTTAATCACCAGAAAACTGCCACCATGATATAATTCCTATATATTTTTAAATCAGGTTACAACACTTTTTCCACTTCCACTTTTCAGATTGTAAGTTAAATGATAAGAAATCTTTTTGTCATTAAAAGACATTTGACTGTTTTGTTATATTTATAAGTGTGTTGAAGTTGACACATACATATCATTTGAAAATGAATGTGATGGAATTTTTTTATTGAGATTTTTTGAGCCCAGCACTACAAGATTAGGTAATATTTCTCCTTTTTTCAAGACTTTTTCCCCAAGATGCAGGGCTGTACGCAGCACTTTCTTTTGTGAATAACGTTTTATCACTTCATTGTAATGTCAGTATTAACACTATGCATGAACATATATCATAACGTGGTTATAGTGTAGGGATACTTCAATAATCATCATGTTTTCATCAACAAAAAAATCACCGTCAAGAAAATAGTGACTGAGATTTGTCTGAAATTTAAACTTTAGGCTAACACAAAATTCCATATTGATCTTTCTGATCATTTTGATGCCAACAAAACTCATTAATTCATTTTTAACATACTGTCATGATCTGTGCTACAAAAGGAATCAATACTTTTCTCGAGTCTAATAGAGCTTAGATAAGACATGCAATTAAAATATATTCAATTATGTGTTTTAGCACACTTTAACTCAAGGATCTTTTCAGTTGAACGGAAATGGGATTTTTCTGTCAGGACAACGGCTAATGCTGCCTTCTAGTGACAGCTCATGTTAACTACCATACAATTAAGCACAACAATCTTTTCGGAGAGTATTTTGCGACCTAGTAATGAAAATATTGTAGAGTTCATTCAGAAAGTGTTTTCTTGTTCCACGGTTCTGCAAGTGAAATCTTCTAAATATATATTTTCTTTGTAGTAACTTGAATTAAATGCCGTGAATAACCTTGAGAGATCAGAATCACTACACTATGAATGTAAATTTTTACTCATTTTTTGAATCCAAATGTGTTTAGTTGTAATGACATGATTACTTTCACCTCCTTTTATAACTGCACATACAGGTAAGAGCAGTTGTAGACCTGTGAACAACAGCAAACTCTGGAACTGGTTATGAAAAGAATGGAAAAAATGTAACCTTCCTATAATCAAAGTCAAGTTATTTGTAGACTGGACTGGATATAAAGACCAGACTGTTCTACTAAATTGAGCAATTCAACATAAGGCCACCTACAATACTTTATAAAGGTACAGAGCTATTTCGCTGTGAGGCATTTTCATTACAACCACAATTTTTTTTCTGTACTTATTTTAGGCTGTATGAAAGAGCAACTTAAAGGAAGCCAGTTCAGAGAAAGGCCAAAATTGTATTATGTTTGGAGTTTGCTGTAATACACAAGACAGCTTTATAAAATTACATATTTCTTTGGTCTGTTAAAATGAAAGCTGGGAACTTTCGGTCAACTATTTGGTCACTCAATGTTTGACACGAACCACATGCAGTACAAAACCTTGGCAAGCATCATATTCATACTGCTCAAAAGCAAGAGAAATTGGAAAGCTTGTTGCTATCCATAGCAAAGTAAAAAGACCTTTCTAATACAGGTGCATCTCAATAAATTAGAATGTCATGGAAAAGTTCATTTATTTCAGTAATTCAACTCATTGTGAAACTCCTGTATTAAATAAATTCAATGCACACAGACTGAAGTAGTTTAAGTCTTTGGTTCTTTTAATTTTGATGATTTAGGCTCACATTTAACAAAAACCCACCAATTCACTATCTCAACAAACTAGAATATGGTGACATGCCAATCAGCTAATCAACTCAAAACACCTGCAAAGGTTTCCTGAGCCTTCAAAATGGTCTCTCAGTTTGGTTCACTAGGCTACACAATCATGGGGAAGACTGCTTATGACAGTTGTCCAGAAGACAATCATTGACACCCTTCACAAGGAGGGTAAGCCACAAACATTCAATGCCAAAGAAGCTGGCTGTTCACAAAAATGTTGTATCAATCCATGTTAACAGAAAGTTGAGTGGATGGAAAAAGTGTGGAAGAAAAAGATGCACAACCAACCGAGAGAACCGCAGCCTTATGAGGATAGTCAAGCAAAATTGATTCAAGAATTTGGGTGAACTTCACAAAGAATGGACTGAGGCTTCACAAGGAATGGACTGAGGCATCAAGAGCCAGCACACACAGACCTGTCAAGGAATTTGGCTACAGTTGTCATATTCCTCTTGTTAAGCCTCCTGAACCACAGACAACCACAGAAAACAGTCAGAGGCATCTTACCTGGGCTAAGGAGAAGAAGAACTGGACTGCTGCCCAGTGGTCCAAAGTAATCTTTTCAGAAGAGAGCAAGTTTTGTATTTCATTTGGAAACCAAGGTCCTAGAGTCTGGAGGAAGGGTGGAGAAGCTCATAGCCCAAGTTGCATGAAGTCCAGTGGTAAGTTTCCACAGTCTGTGATGATTTGGGGTGCAATGTTATCTGCTGGTGTTGGTCCATTGTGTTTTTTGAAAACCAATGTCACTGCACCCGTTTACCAAGAAATGTTGGAGCACTTCATGCTTCTTTCTGCTGACCAGCTTTTTAAAGATGCTGATTTCATTTTCCAGCAGGATTTGGCACCTGCCCACGCTGCCAAAAGCACCAAAAGTTGGTTAAATGACCATGGTGTTGGTGTGCTTGACTGGCCAGCAAACTCACCAGACCTGAACCCCATAGAGAATCTGAAAATGAGAAACAAGAGACCAAAAAATGCAGATGAGCTGAAGGCCACTGTCAAAGAAACCTGGGCTTCCATACCACCTCAGCAGTGCCACAAACTGATCACCTCCATGCCACGCCGAATTGAGGCAGTAATTAAAGCAAAAGGAGCCCCTACCAAGTATTGAGTACATATACAGTAAATGAACATACTTTCCAGAAGGCCAACAATTCACTAAAAATGTGTTTTTGTTTTTTTTTTTTTTGTTTTTTATATTGGTCTTATGAAGTATTCTAATTTGAGATTTTTGTTAAATGTGAGCCTAAATCATCACAATTAATAGAACCAAAGACTTAAACTACTTCAGTCTGTGTGCATTGAATTTATTTAATACACGAATTTCACAATTTGAGTTGAATTACTGAACTAAAGGGGGGCAGTTGTGGCCTAATGGATCATGAGTTGGACTTGGAACCCGAAGGTCGTGGGTTCAAGTCTCAGGTCCAGCAGGGATTGTAGGTGGGGGGAGTGAATAACCAGCACTCTCTCCACCCTCAATACCACAACTGAGGTGAGACCCTTGAGCAAGGCACCGAATCCCCAACTGCTCCCCAGGCGCAGCAGCATTGGCTGCCCACTGCTCTGGGTGTATGTTCACTACTGTGTGCATGCACTTGGATGGGTTAAATGCAGAGCACAAATTCTGAGTATGGGTCACCATACTTGGCCACACACCACTTCCCTTCCCCTAAATGAACTTTTCCACGACATTCTAATTTATTGAGATACACCTGTATTGGAACATCCTTGGATAGAACAGGCTGTGGCTAGCCACATTTTTAAAATAGAAATCTTTCTGCACAAAAAATAAAAGTATCATCTACAGGACCAGTTAAAATGACTTTGCAACAAAACTAGGTTTTTCTAGATTTTTCAATCAAATATGCAACATGCAGTACTGTGAGCTGCAAATACAAATAAAAATGTAGCTATTTTTGAACAAAGCTTACATTCTCTACTGAGCTGAAAATTATAACTAAAAATATGGTCTTTTATTAAACACACATGCACCTACAGTTCTATAATACCTTTATCACACAAGTAAATGGACTAAAGTAACAGAATTGTGTATTGACATGTTTCCTACAGTACCTTTATGGCACATCACTGTCAATTTATATCATCTCAACAACAATAATCCACACACAGCTCATATTCATTCACACAATATAAACACACTTGAACAATGTTTAAAGAAAGAGTTCCAAACTAACAGTATACGGTACAAAGATCTTTATTTTGGTCAGCAGAGTTATGCCATGAACTCGTAGGGGATGGGCTCCAGGAGCTGAGGCTCGTTGTTCTTGGTGCTGACAAAGTGTGCTGGCCGTGGAGCAGCAGGCTGAAAAGATAAAAGACATCAACACCACAATGAAAGAACACCAGTCAGATCTGTTATAGCAGCATGTCATTTTAACCAATCACACAAATTAAATATCATAATGGCCTATGTTTTAGTTTTACTTCAAATAACAGTTTGGCATATCAACATGAATTTACATCAGGGAGTACAAGGAAATACATGCCTGTCAACATGTACATTAGTGTAATGTAACCAATAAGTAACCAATAAACACTGAATGATCTTATACCTGGCGTTTCAGCTCAACCCAGGTGCCATTCTGCTTGGCCTCCAACTTCTGCTTCTCGTTCTCCTGAACGCGCTTCAGGAAGCTGTCTCTGCTCTTCGAGTGCTTAACATGCTCGATACGCACATTAATTCTCTTAGCCAGGATCTTGCCCCTAAAAGTAAAAATAATTTGTCACTTAAATGACAAGCAGCGTTGTACATTTACAAGATTTAACCATGAGTGGCATGTTTCCATATTGACAATCTGGCAAAGGCATTAATGTGCCTGTCCAGGGTGCATAAGGATGACTGCTCTCGCCCACATGAATGACCATTTAGGACACTGGACGGCCCTTATGGCAAAGTGAATCTGGGGCATTACACATTAAAACCCTTCAGTTTTATTGATATTGTATATGTAAATAATGTTAAAACTATGTTAGAACACTTCTTCAAACTGGTAGGTTAAATACTTAAGTTATAAACAAAAAACAGTGTTCTTTAAAAATAAAAACAATGTATCAAAAGTTTACATTAGGCATTTTTCCTAGATATTAATTCAGAGCCAAGTGGTTTCTGTACTTGTTTGACTGGTGGACCTAAACCTCCAGCTATCACTAACTAATCTGGGTTGCATTATTAAGACATTTCAAATTTATTTTTATCAAAGTATAGATCATGTCACGTTCAGCGTGGAACTTACTTGACTTGCTTGTTGACAATGACGCCTACAGCATGCTGTGTAACATTATAAATGCGTCCTGTTTTGCCATGGTAGCATTTATGAGGCATGCCCTTCTGAATGGTTCCTGTGCCCTGGATAAAAATGTAGTTTTAATAAATTATCTTGACAGCAAAAAAGCATACTGTAACACATCTTTCTTTTAATAAATCTTACCTTGATGTCTACAATATCACCCTTCTTGTAGATGCGCATGTAGGTGGACAGAGGGATTGGGCCTGTTATAGAATGAAAAGCAGTGTCAGACCTAAAAATTTCTGTAACAATTTGTTTGTGCTAAAGTACAAAATAAATATTGTGATAAATGAACTCACCATGCTTGCGGAAGGGCCTGGCAAACATATACCTGGTCCCCCTCCTCTTGCCTCTGGTGTTTGTCATGATGCCTAATTACTGGGTGCAAAAGACATACAATAAAATCAGACAAATTTCAAGGAAAAATTAGTTCTCAAGCACTTCATTTAACTAACGTTACACTTTATATCCAGCCACGGTATATTAAATACCATACTTGGCTTACAAACTTCGGTTAGTAAAATATACATTTGCTTATAAAGATGCAACAACGCAATTATTCCAATGATGAACAACAAATAGTTATAGACACTTAAATTGTGACAAACACATTAAGATGTCTTTTTGACAAAAGATCGTTTTAGCTCCAGCAAACATTAGTTCATGGCCAAGAAATATATCGACACTATTGAATAAGGGACCGAACTGAAGATACATCCTGCAACTGTCGAAAATATTTCGTAAAACATCGTACGAAAACACAGAGAAATCGGTAATATTTCTACACGTCTTTATTTTTATATTCCCGACTCTCGCGCAGCCTTTACACGCATGGCCCACATGGAACGGACACGCTCCAGCTCGACTCTGTATTTTACTCTTTACGGCATCCAACAACGCTCATGCGGGCTTAATTTCGATGCCATGCCAGGTAAGGTATTTCTTGGGCGCTTTGTGTGGCACTTCTGCTCAACGAGAGCTATGTAATTAACGATTTAATACATAATGTCTGGAGCACATCTTACCCCCAGTTGCTCGCAAGATGGCGGGTACGGCGGAAAGAGAATGATGGGGTCCTGTGGTGCTTCCTTCAAAGCACGAATAGGAGGACTACTCATTTGCCTGAGTAAAAGTATCTTTTTTTTATTTTTTTATTGAATGCTTGAAAAAACAATAACAATTGTTCTTATTGCTTTTAAGTACATAGAGAACTCAATAGATTCAAAATACATTTTAATTTCCCTGAGTAAAAGTATCAGAGCTGTTGGTCCATGGGCAGTGATGTCATCGTCTTACAAAATCAGTGAACTTTTATTTTATTTTTTATTTTTTTACTCATTTAAACCTGTCTGAGAGAGCATTGCATGGATCATTATAGTTTATAATCGCGTAAATTTATTTATTTATTTATAAGAGGCTTAACTTTTAACCTTCTAATTTGTTTAATCTAAATTA
This sequence comes from Tor tambroides, assembly GCA_021397915.2. NCBI lineage: Eukaryota > Metazoa > Chordata > Actinopteri > Cypriniformes > Cyprinidae > Tor > Tor tambroides. The sequence goes on along the minus strand of JAFVLL020014272.1, from coordinate 3,751 downwards.
AAATAACCTTTATTAGATAATATAAATATATTATAATTAATATAATATATATTTATTTTAAAATACAAAATGTATTAAATTAAATAGTTTTGCTAAAATTTGACATTCCACAAGCTCTTTAAAATACTCAAAAATAGGTGTTAAGTACATCAAAAGTCTTACGCAATTTGTTTTTATTACAAATTTAGTTGATTAAATCGAATCCTGAAAAGTACTCTACATGCCCTCTGCTAAACTGAATATGCTCTCAAACTAGTTTACTAATTATTTGTACTACAGTATTATTTTATTCAAAATACTGACTTAAAAACACATTTTATTGTATACTTTCTATGTAATTTCTCCCTTGTGTGTGTACTAATACCTTGGCTATATTAAATGATCTGAATGTAATCCATCAGTAGGCGTTTGTCGGTGGGCTCTAAGACCCCGCGGATCTCGCTCTGGCAGGGACGCAGTCTGTCCTCACTGGGACTCCTCTTCGCCTCCGCGCGGTGATTGGGTGGAAGATGGCGCTGAGCGAATGGAAATCCTAATGACAGTTTCCAAATTTGCCTCTTTTTGTACCATGGTGAGTAAATATTACTTCAATCACGGATAATTGGATGTCAGTACACGCATGATATTGTAAGGGGTCGCGTACTGTATTAGTTCAATCAATCGGACTCCTTGGGTTGCCAGTTTTCCTCTGCTGCAGTTGCGAGCTGTCTTTATCCGTCTGTGTGCTTGCTATGAATTTTGCTTTGGGCCTAAATAATTACTGTTATTTGGTAGATATACGACACGACCGTGTTGTCGTCATAACACAGAGTTAGGATTTTAAATTCGCCCGTCCTTATAGGATTTGCTGAAGGCAGCAAAGCAGAGATCTGCTAACTGCTGAGCTGAAGTGTCATTCAGCACGGGTTATGATCGCGAGATGTGCTTAATAAGCGCGAGACAGTGACATCTAAATAATCTCCGATTGTTATTTATGTGTAATAAATGAGTACAAGCATTCAGACAAACATTGTGTTAGGTATGGCAAACGTGAGCATCATGCTGATGTAAAATGCGTGCAGTGTACCTGTGCTTCAGTGCTAAGCTGTTGCCAGTGCGGTCACATCGTGATTTCACGGTCCCATCCCCTCTCTGCATCTCCGTACCCAGCGTGTTCCTCCATATATTATCTGCTTTATTCGCATTTTGATTGTTAATTACATTTTTTCATTCCATTTGGCGTTTTTAAATGTAAAAGTGACGGCAGTGAAATGCTAATGCGTGCTAATGTAGTTTTACCTCATCAAATATACTGTATGTTTTTATAGGGTTGTTTTTAGGTTCACATTTACGTGTTTTTTGTGATATCGCATTTTTAAAACACTAATTTTCAATCAGTGGATCAGTGATTGTTGTAATCTAATCAAATGTGTCTTGGATGTGTATCAGACGTCTTTACCATTTACCATAGTTAACCATAGTTTCCGCCTACAAAGTTACTACAGTTATAGTTAATACTGCAAAACCACAATTGATTAAAATTGTATCTTCTTCTAAAAATGTAAGATTACTTAGTCATCTTATTTATTGAAAAATGTGGTGGCTAATGCCAACTTACCATAGTTTTACTGTAGTAAGAGTATCTGTTTGTGGTAGAAACTATGGTTAGCATAGTCATTTAAGAGACTCTCTATCCAACTGTATGCAGCTGTAAATGCCTGAACAGATGTTCACCTGTTCTGTTGCAGGGCGCCAATGCCTCCGCTTTGGAGAAAGAGATCGGCTCGGAGCAGTTCCCTGTCAATGAGCATTACTTCGGATTGGTCAACGTAAGCAAAGACATTCCCTGCTGTCTCCCATTGTCTTCTCCAACCAGCGTGTTTATTGTTATGCTCTGGAATCAGTGTGTGTGTTCTGTCTGTTTCGTTCCACAGTTTGGAAACACCTGCTACTGTAACTCTGTGCTCCAGGCTCTTTACTTCTGCCGGCCCTTCCGGGAGAAGATCCTCGCGTATAGGAGTCAGCCGCGCCGCAAAGAGAACCTGCTCACCTGCCTGGCCGACCTGTTCCACAGTATAGCCAACCAGAAGAGGAAAGTTGGTGTGATACCCCCGAAGAAGTTCATTACGAGACTACGGAAAGAGAATGGTAAGGAACACGAGCAGGAAGGGATTGTATTCAAATTAAATTGAATTCTCAGTTCCACTGTGAATTTAGATGCTAGTTCTAGGTCAGAAAATAAAGAGGTGCAAGCCCAAGAAGTTGTTCTTACAGTGCATACAAAATACCTAATAAACAATGAACAATTTTTTTTGCTGTTGTTGTATAATTTATGCATAGTATCTAACAAATAATTAATTTGCATAAAGCAAACCATGAATAATGAGACGTTAGCTACAAATTACTTAACTATAAGTTTTTTCAGATACAAAGCTGCTAATACAGTACAGTCCTGTTAGTTAACGCATTAAATAAAATGAATGAACAATGAGGAATTCAATACATTGGAGCGATTGTTCAAGTATTTTTTAACCATAAACTAACAATGAAAACTACTTCTAAAGCATGTATTAATCATAGTTGAAGTTAATGTTCATTTCAACATTTACTAATACGTTAATAAAATCATGAAAAACATGAACTAACAGTTGTTTTTTATTAACTAATAAATATTGTAACAAATGTGTCGGTCATTGTTAGTGCATTAACTAATGTGACCTTATTATAAAGTGTTACCAGGAAAATAAACAGATACAGCTTTTGATTTTAATAATGTGTTAGTAAATGTTGAAATTAACATGAACTGAGGTTAATAAATACTTTAAGAGTATATTTTTCATTGTTTTTTCATTGTTTGTTAACAAATAGAACCTTTTTGTAAAACTTAAGATTTTTCAAAAGCAGCATTGTAATTGAAATATCATCGCAAAACCATCTACTACTTAGTTGTTGACACATTCAACGTTCACGTAACTCATGTAACTATTAATCTAGATGAAGCAAGTAAATTAGAAATGTACATTTTAAAGATTCCATTTAATTAAGTGTTTTTTATTGGCCAGAAAAACACATTGGATTCATAAAGATTCATGATTCCTTGTGATAACATTCTTTCTCCCCTGTCACCTGCAGAACTGTTTGATAACTACATGCAACAAGATGCACACGAGTTCCTCAACTACCTGCTGAACACTATAGCAGACCTGCTACAAGAAGAGCGTAAGCAAGACAAGCAGAATGGCAAATTGGCCAATGGCACACTCGATTCACAGAACAATAACAGCACCCCGCCCTCCTCCACCTGGGTTCATGAAATCTTCCAGGGCACGTTGACCAATGAGACGCGATGCCTCACCTGCGAGACGGTAATAGCACCTCACGTAAACCCTTTAGTCCAATAAGACGGTATCCTGATAGTTCTGCCGAATGTGATTGGCTGTGCTTTTATCTGAGGTGTGTCTTTGGACTTTGTTCTCTCACAGATAAGCAGTAAAGATGAGGATTTCTTGGACTTGTCAGTGGACGTGGAGCAGAACACTTCAATCACACACTGTCTCAGGTCTGAAAGCATACTCGCACTTAAACCCAGTTTAAACATGAATGTGTCTGTTTTAATACGCTATTGTTTTTCTTACTGGCCCCTTATAGAGGTTTCAGTAATACAGAGACCTTGTGCAGTGAGTATAAATATTACTGTGAGGAATGCAGAAGTAAACAAGAGGCACACAAACGGTGAGCATTCATTTCTGCCAGCTGCTTCCTGGATTTCTGA
>JAFVLL020014271.1:0-17213 GCA_021397915.2 Tor tambroides | reverse complement strand
TCAATGTTGACAGTGAATGGTATTGGATACAAACAATAATGACAAAACTAAGAATAAGATGTGATTTCAATGTTGACAGTGAATGGTACTGGATAAACACAATGACAAAACTAAGAATTTCAGTTTAAACTACTATGAAAACATGTTATATTTATATCATTTTAAATTACGATGAAATCCAGCCTACTTGCGGCATAAGCTCCTCCCACTTGCTGTTCTCAAGCTCCTCCTACTTGCTGTTCTTGGCGTAAGCTCCTCCCACTTGCAGGTCTCCGGGCTGCAGCGATTACTACATGGGCTCTGTTGTTTCTTCCTCCGAGCTTTGCTGAGAGGAGAAACGGGAGAGCGGAGTGTACCTTCATTGAAGGCATTCCGCGAGCGGAGAAGAGCGAGACTCATGTTCTCAGTGAGAGCATTCTGGCTTACTGCCCTTCTGCATTGTCTAGGATTCCACACTGGCAGTGTGACATTTGCAACAATGTCGCTAGAAATTTGCTCTTTAGGAATTTGCTATTTTAGAACTCACCGGATAGCAGCCGGGGACGAGCTGAGGGCTGCGCAGACACTGAAAGCGGCTCGAGCTGGAAGAGCGGAGCAGAATAGCAGAGCAGCGCAGATCACTGAATCAGATTCTGTCCTGCAGCAATGCGTCAACAGCGAGCGGCTTCTCATAGATCAGCGAAGAGATGATCATTGTCGCTGAAGGAGAATTAATCTGAAGATCCTGCGGCGAAGCGCCCGCTTATATAGCCAGATGTCCCCACCCATTCTGGTGGGCTCTGTCGGGCTTTGTCGCCATAGGATCGTGCAGCTCTGCTGCCAAGCCATTGGTTCGTTTTTAATACACTGCACGAACCAATGGCCGTGCGGTTACACTGCATGATTGAAAAAAAGCTTCAGTTCAGGAGAAAAAGGCTTTTTCCCATAGCATCTTTAGCAAGACGCAGTACAAGTGAAGTATTGACAGGGAACTAGAAGCCACATTACTGAGAAGCAGGCTTGCTGCGATAGTCAGTGTTTACGGTGTTACCGGTGTTAAGCCGCAACACCGGTTACATCATTTGCCCACTAGGACACCGCCTGCCATCGTCATTTAGATTTTTTTTTATAGTAATAATAATCATTTAGTTCAATTAGAGAACACACACTACAATTAAAAACTGAACGTGGCTGTTCAATGCAGCATGCCGAACGACAATGGACAATACAGCAGCAGGAGTCAGATTTAATTTATCACATGAGGAGAGTGAGTAAAGCTGACTGACAAGAAGGGTGAGATGAGACAGACAAGACGATGGCGGAAGATTTAGTTTCGAAACGAAATGCAAAAGCGCCTGTTTGGCGATATTTTGGATTTTTTAAACGCCTTTTGACCTTTGCCGTTTATCTAAGGTGATTTTGTAAGTTTTTTTAAACATTTGTTTCTTATTTATTTGGATCCACAGTATCCAACTTTAATTTAACTTTGTTTATTTTATTTTATTTTACATCAAGGTCTATGCAGTGCCTCCAAGCTTTCTTATTCATTTTGCTAATAAACATTCTATGTTTCTTATTTATTTGGTTCAGTTATTTGGCACAGTGGTTGCTGATTTTCAGTTTTGTATACCTATTTAAACTTTGTGTAGCCTAAGTAATTTGTTATTTCAAATTAGGCATATAGCATGGTATATTTTTATTTGTTTTGTTAATAAAAGTTCTATGAGTTTGACGTTGTATTTTGTTGTTGCTTGAATTGACGACTGCCGCCAATTTGAAAGTGAAAGTAAAATGTGCATGGCACTTTTACAAGCTATTTAAAAGTAAGGACAGCAAGGAAAAGAGGGAAAACTCAAACAAACTAACCCCCATCACTGTCGCAACCCTACTGAGAAGATAATTTGATTAATGAGAGGTGAAGAGAACATAGTCACGCCCAAGCTAAAAACAGTAGGTGAAACAGCCAAGTTCAAAAACTTGAACAAATTACATGAACAAATTTCATGTTTTTTAGACAGTTATTCTAGTCCAGTCATTCTCAATTCCAGTACAAGGTGTAGTGAATTTGTTTTCACCAACCTAGGGAGGTGAAATAATGGAGTGATGGGTACTCACATCGCCAATGACCTTATGATTTTTGGATCACGTGTCACTTAAGGTGTTGTTATGAGTACATCACATAAGAAAGACTGGTGGGATCTCTAACTTGTAGAACCTCTTTCTGTATCATCAACACAAGGAAGACACAAGTGTAATAAAATAGACTTTATTAAAAGACAGACAAGAGTAATCAACAACTCAATACCATGAATGAAAAGGAATAAAGTGCATAAGATTCATAAATGCCAGTGATTATGTTGGGTGTTGCTATGTCAGAGCTATGTTATCTGTTGCTACTCTGAAACAAATAAGGTAAAAAACCTTATTATGCATCAAACAAATATGTGAAAGATTATTTGTTATCAACTGCAATCAGCTATATAATATCTAATATAAATGAGAAAAATCATATACTGATAATATACAACAATGCCAAGGTCTCTGGAAGAGGTTTGGATAAGTGATAGTTACGTTCTCTCCGATCGAGTGAGCAGTCCGCTAGCGGTGATTTCTTCCACTAGTTGTACTGGTAACAACGCAGTGGGGAAAGGAGCAGGAATCCGTTTCAACAGCCTTGAACACGAAGTGCTGTAGGATGCTGATCTCCTGAAGCACCAAAGGGTCCTAAGATCTGGAACACGCAGATGTGGCCCTGGAGTAGGTGCAGAAGGTCCTTGCCTGGAACACGCAAGCAAAAGTACCTTGAAGTGAAGGTTTGCTCGCCAGAGCTTAACCTTGCAAATGTCTGCGTGTCTTCTGCCTCTCTAGGATAGAGACTCAGAACTTGGTCAATCCACTTTGTCTCTCTAGGATTGAGACTCAGGGCATGCTGCATCTGTTGTTGTCTAGTTGGATGAAGATTCTAAACGTAAAATATCTGGTAACACTTTATTTGGATAGTCCACTATAGACATTGTACTAACAGTAAGTAACTTTGCAACTACATGTCAACTATCAGTCATAGTAGACTGTCTGCTTAATATCTTCTAACACTTTATTTTAATGGGTCCACAACATACAACATACTGACTACGATAAACTTTGCAAGTATATGTCAACTTATTCTACTAACCCTAAACCTACCCTAACAGTCTACTCTGAGAGTTAGTAGATATGTAGTTGCAAATCAATGAGAATTAGTTGTCATGTAGTCAAAGTCAAAGTCTGCTTTATTGTCAATTCTGCCACATGTACAGCACATACATACAGAGAATTGAAATTGCGTTACTCTCAGACCCTTGGTGCATACAGATAACACTAAACACTAACAGTAGGATGTAAAGTACAGATAAATACAATTTATATATATTTATATATATATATATATATATATATATATATATATAAATAAATAAAAAAACTATTACAATTATACAAATAAGGACATGTAAAAAGATAAAGTAGCATTAGGCACATGGCAGATAGAGTGCAAACCAGTGAAAATGATGAACAGTATATATATATATATATATATATATATATATATATATAAATACAGCTATTACAAATATACAAATAAGGACATGTAAAAAAGATAAAGTGGCATTAGGCACATGGCAGATAGAGTGCAAACCAGTGAAAATGATGAACAGTATATATATATATATATATGTTAGCCCAGGAGAAGTCCTCTGTGATGTGCACACCCAGGAACTTGGTGCTTTCCCCACTCTCGCTACAGGTCGGCATCATTGATGGTCAGGAGGAGCATGCTGAGAGTGTGCACTTTCCTGAAGTCAACAAATAATCTCCTTCTGCCTTCTCCACATCTGTAGCAAGAGAGAGATTACAAGTCACTGCACCACCTTGGCTAGGCGGCTCACCTCGCTCCTGTAGTTTGTCTCATCTCTGTTGCTGATGAGACCCACCACAGTCGTGTCATCCGCAAACTTAATGAAGAGGTTGGAGTTGTGTGACGGTGTGCAGTCATGGGTCAGCAGAGTGAAGAGGAGGGGGCTCAGCACACATCCTTGGGGGGCCCCTGTGTTCAGTGTGATGGTGCTGGATGTGTTACTGCCGACCCGTACTGCCTGAGGTCTCCCGGTCAGAAAGTCCAACAGCCAGTTGCACAGCGAAGTATTGAGCCCCAGCTGGACCAATTTATGAATGAGCTGTTGAGGGATGATTGTGTTGAATGCTGAACTGAAGTCTATGAACAGCATTCTGACGTATGAGTCTTTTTTGTCCAGATGTGTGAGTGCTGAGTGGAGGGCAGTGGCGATGGCATCATCGGTCGAGCGGTTGGACTGATATGCAAACTGGAAGGGGTCCAGGGAGGGGGGGAGGACAGACTTGATGTGGTGCATGACTAGTCGTTCAAAGCACTTCATGATGATAGGAGTAAGTGCGACTGGACGGTAGTCATTGAAGCAGGATGGAGATGACTTCTTCGGGACTGGAATGATGGTGGTAGCTTTGAAGCATGTGGGGACAACAGGAGTCTTAGCGAGATGTTGAAAATGTCTGTGAAGACATCGGTGAGTTCGGGAAAAAGCTCAGGACCCAGAGCTTTGCGTGCATTGATCCTGCTGAGGGATCTCCTCACGCTGTCTGGGGACAGCGTCATCACCTGGTCGCCGGGAGGAGGTGGAGTCTTCTGTGCAGTGGTGCTGTTTTGTGCCTCAAAGCGAGCAAAGAAGGCGTTCAGCTCGTTCAGCAGGGGGATGGTGCTGTCACAGGTCTGTGGTGGGGGCTTGTAGTCCGTAATGGTCTGAATCCCCTGCCACAGGCTCCGAGTGTCTCTGCTGTCGCTGAAACGATGGGCTATCCTCCTGGAGTACTGTCTCTTAGCCTCTCTGATGCCGCGTGATAGATTGGCCCTAGCTGTCCTCAGGCCCACCTCATCTCCAGCTCTAAAGGCAGCGTTCCGAGCCTTCAGGAGTCTGTAGACCTCCCCTGTCAGCCACAGTTCTGTTGGTTCTGATGGTCTTTGTGACTGTTACATCATCAATGCACTTGGTGATGTAGGCCATGACAGTCTCTGAGTACTCTTGGAGGTCTGTGGTGTTGTTGTATGTGGCAGCCTGCTTAAACATATTCCAGTCAGTGGTGTTAAAACAGTCTTGAAGTGCCTCTGACGACCCTTCTGGCCACACTTGTATCTGTTTGTGAACTGGTTTGGTGACTTTAACGATCGGTCTGTATGCAGGCATTAGCATGACAGTGATGTGGTCTGAGGTGCCAAGATGGGGGAGGGGTAGGGCCTTGTAAGCTCCTCTCTGGGTGGTGTAAACAAAGTCCAGGGTGTTGTTTCCGCGTGTTGGAAAGTCTATGTGTTGGTGTATTTTTCTGAACACGCTCATACTGAATGGTTGAAATCTCCCAGCCAAGATGAGGAAAGCATCTGGTGGCTGTCTGGTTGCCACTGATGTGTGGGTAGAGTTCAGTCAGTGCCTCACTTGTTGTTGTTGGAGCTTGGAGGGATGTATACAGAAACTAGCAGTATGGCTGTATATTCCCTCGGTAGATAGAACGGCCGGCACTTAATAATCATAAACTCCACCAGGGGTGAGCAGAGTTTGCAGACCACAACAGCATCGCGGCACCACGCGTCATTGATGTAAACACAAAGCCCGCCGCCACGGGTCTTACCTCCCTCGACGAGAACTCGGTCCGCTCGATAGCATGTTAGCTGTTCAAGCTGAATGGCGCAGTCCGGAACGCTATTGTTGAGCCATGTTTCCATGAACACAAAAACACAACAGTCTCTTACAGCCCAAAGAGCGTACGTTCGCCAGTACGATGGTGGGGATGGCTGGCTTGTGTGGGTTAGCCGCTAGCCTAGCCCGGATACCTCCGCGCTTACCCCTCTTCTGCTTCCTCTCACGCCGCTTTTGGCGCCTCCGCTGTGGGTGAGGTGCAGTAGTGGGGGTCGGTGATGGTGTAGGCCTCCGGAGCAGACCGAGGTCCTGCAGCTCTTCGGTGTGCGCGGAGTTTAGCTCTAAGAATGTGGTTCTACCGACATCGAGCAGAAACTCACGACTGTATGTGCGTTTAAAGACAGATAGACGCGACGAATACATACAAAAACACTGCCTCACTGACTCACAGGATAAAAAACACGAAAACACCATTCTGTCGGGAGAGAGAGAAGCCGCAGCATGTGCACGTGCCGCCATCTTATCAGTGTAGTTGACACGTAGTTACAAAGTTACTTATAGTTAGTAGAATGTCTAAAGTGGACCATCAAAATAAAGTGTAACCGAATATCTCTTTCCTTATAGGCTGGAGGCTCAGAACGTGGTTGTATCTGTTACTGGCTCACAAACTGGAGGCTCAGGACTTGGTATCTGTTATTAGCTGCTTTTCTACAGTCGGGCCAGTGTGGTTAGGGTTAGGGAATAAGGCCAGTGCTTTAAACGGGCCGGGCGGGGCTAATAGCCTCAGAGCTGTAGCGCAGAGCCCAAAATAACGCTGCATTTCCACCGTCGGGCCAGAAGCTCCGCTGCACTTCACTAAAACCTGCCTTTTACACTCTTCTCTGGAACAATGTCACGCAACCCCATCATTTCACCAACAAAGAGAAGTTATCAGAAAACTAATAAGAAATAAGTCACTTGAAATAGCGATCACAAAACAAACATGATAAAAGCGGCCGTTTGTTTGCATGTTTTGTTAAAGATTTAAATACAAAAAGGCATCAATGTTTTACAATAATAAGTGATACATTGATGATAATGAATCAATCAGGATTGAAAATTAGTCACACAGAAATAAAGTGGTATGAACCGTTATTTCACAAAAGAAAGTGGACACAAAGCCTACTTTCAGTCGAGTCTGTTTCTGTTTATTTGTAAGTTTATTTGTAAGTCACATTTAGAAAGAATGATCATTTCTATATTTTTCCATCAAAAATACGACCTGAGTATCAGAGGGAGCTCCCAAACAAAAACCATTATTATGATATTTTTTGACATAACCTTTGACAAGCGGTCGTTTTTACCATGTTTACTATGGTAATGGATAGCGTGCATAGTCTTTTGCATCAGTTATACACATTTCTGCCTTGTATGGTGATCATAATCCACATCGGATCTCAAACATAAGTTATTTTAAACACTCGCTGCTGTTTGAAAGTGAGTTTTGAGCTAATATTATTTTAAAAGTATTTAACGCTGGTGTTATAGTTGTTAACTTTATGAAATGATCCGTGGCGCTGACACTCTCAAGATGCAGAGAAACTCCGCCTTTGTTCATAACCACTCCTCTAGCCCCAGCTGGCCCGCTTTGGCCCAAGGTTTTCGTCGGGCCAAAAAACTCTGTCCGTTGGCACTGATGAGGCACGATCAAGCCCCGGAAGTGACAGTGGAAACGCGACTGGCCCTGGCACACACTAGCACACCTGCTTTTGGCCCGACAGTGGAAACGCAGCTATTGTCTCTTCCCTTATGGGACTCAGACTCAGAACGGGTGTATCTGCTATTGTCTCTCTGGATGTACCAGACTCAGAACTTTTGTTGATCTGTTAATGTCCCTTGGACGTGCCAGAGACTCAGAACAGTGGTTTATCTGTTGCCGCCTTCCCTGTAACAGGCCAGAGACTCAGAACGGTTGTGTCTGCTATTGTCTCACCCTTGTGGGACTCGAGGAGTGTCTTTTGGAAGGGTACCTTTATCCTTTTCCAATTAGGCGGAGATTGCAATTTGGCGCTTCTCCATTTTCGTGCTGTGATTGGCTGTTTCCATCAGGGGGACACCCTTCTTTCCTCCTGTGGTACTTATTTGCATAGTCCAAACACACATTTAAAAAAGTGTCACTAAAGTTTTACCGGTGCATTTTTCACTTACAAAACCACAACCAGAATACCTTTGGCAATGTTATGAACAAGTCCAAACATGATGGAAAAAGATTGAACTGTCATGCAAGCATTCATTTGTCCGTTAACAACTGAGCCTGGTTTCTCCCAAGGTTTTTTTTTTTTTTTTCTCTATTTCTGTCACTGATGGAGTTTTGGTTCCTTGCCACTGTCGCCACTGGCTTGCTTAGTTGGGGACACTTAATTTCTGGAAATACTGCCGACTTGATTGATACTATTTAAAGAGAACTGAACTGAGCTGGGTGTCTTCACTGAATCAACAATTCAACAAATCACAAATCAACAATGAATCAATAAACTTACTTTAACTGAAAAACTGACTGTTTTTATCCATCCTATTTATTGTATTTAATTATTTTTTATCTCCTGTTCTTAGTCATTTTATGCATTTACTATTGGCCAACGTGAGGTCACCTGACATAGCAAAGAGTGTCACCGAGGCCATGAAATTGAGGAAAATTGAGTGTTTACTATACTGAAGTACATATGAAAACATGGCAATTCTGTTGGCCAACGTGAGGTCACCTGACCATAAAAGGGCATCTATACCATAACATCTTTGTCTTTAGGAAGCTATTTTTGTGAATTGTTTGTTATATCACTTGTCATATTGTTTTTCTCACTCCTATGTTTTAGACCTGTGGTTCTCAAACTTTTTACACCAAGTATCACCTCAGAAAATATTTGCCTCTCCAAGTACCACCATAATGACCAACATTAAAATACAGTAGTGTAGTAGGCCTAATTATTCAGCTACAGCACTGCACAGTTCAAAAACTTGGCAGTCTTATTCCTAAAAAGAATATTTATTATTGTTGGCCACTTTAAACACTGTAAATACAGTTTGAGCATTAACACTGCACTGTGCTTACATACAGGTAAATAAAAAAACTTAAATGATTAAATTAAAAATGTACTGTACCTAAAAGTTAAATAAAAACTGCACTGTACTTAAGTTAAAAAAACTGCACTGTACTTAAATGTAAAGTAAAAAATGTACAGTACTTGATCAAAAAAAACAGGCATTATTTAGCCACCTTGCAAACTTTTTAAAAGCGTTTTAACACAGTGTTTCCCAACCTTTTACTCTGCCATGGCACAGTTTTGATATGAAAAAAATCCCACAGCACACCACTAAGCCTTACCAAAAAAAAAAAAAAAATGATAATAATAATAAAAAAGATAGAAAGGGGAAATGTATGTTTTATTATTATTTTTTTCCCAATAATTAAACATTTTGTCATCAGAACTGGTATTTTGGCTTTATATATGATCAGACACTTGCACTTTCTGAAAATCATATGCAAATGGAGTTAATGAGGTTTTTGACGAGTGAGTGACAGAGATCTGTGTTTTGTCCATCATTAGAACAGGCAGTAAATTAATAGCATCACCTTTTCACCAGTTTGCAGGTTATAAAGTTTATTGTAGCTATATAGGCGCTCAGTTTCTCTTGTTGTTAATACATTTGGCCAAAATCTCACAATATAAAAAGACGAACAGCGATGATATTTAAAACGTACAAAAGTGTATTGGCTGTACAACTAGACAACAAATGCTAAGACTCTTCTCTGCTCTTTATACACACAAAAACATTAGCCTTTATAGACAGCATTTCTTGAGTAAAGAAAACGCTGTACTTATTCAAACATCAGTTCTTTATTTACCCTTGTATTGCAAAGAAGTAGACGTCTGTCTTCAAACTGCGCACCGTCACCGCACTTCATTCTGAATTGAGGCGGGGTGGAGTTATGTGGTTTGACCGACAATTTGAGGATCCAATGGCCTTACGAGGTTTAGTCACAAGCTCTTTTGAATGCTTTTCATTGGTTAAATATTTGTAAAACCCACAAACTGACAAAACAATGACCAATAGCACTGATTTAAAATAATAACGAAATATAATAGAGATAAGGAAGTTTTTTGATAATTTTCCATGGCACACCCGAAAACAATGGTTGGGAAACATTGTTTTAACTTTAATTTACATTTAAGTCAGTGATTTCTCTGCTTACCACTAGAGGGAGCTAAATATTAAATATAAAACATTAGTACCACACTTTGAGAATCAGTGTTTTAGACCAGTGGTTTTCAATCCTGTTCCTCGGGACCCACAGCTCTGCACATTTTGCATGTCTCCCTTATCTGACATACTCATTTGAGTTCATGGAGCTCTTTCCTAATGAGCTGATTATCTGAATCAGGTGTGTAAATTAGGGAGACATGCGAAATGTGCAGAGCTGTGGGTCCCCAGGAACAAGTTTGAAAACCACTGTTTTAAACAGTATGGCCAGCAGAAATTTAGGAGTTTACACACTCTGTCAGTTTAAATCTAGATTAAAGACCCATCTCTTTAACCTGGCTTACACATAATACACTATCGCATTTCAATAATTCTAATCCGTTAAAGGATTGTTAGGCTGCATTAATTAGGTCAACCGGAACCGGGAACACTTCCCAAAACACCCGATGTACTTGTTACATTGTTAGAAGAATGGCATCTACGCTAATATTAGTCCGTTTCTTTCAGATCCAGACTGTATCCAGATCAGATGGTCACTGCAGCCACCCGGATCCAGTCCGTATCCAGCTCAGATGGTGGATAAGCACCTAGAGATGACCTCTACAGCCCTGAACGTCAGCGGAGACCAGGACAACTAGATGAGCCCCAGAGACTGATCCCCAGTGAAGACCCTTTCTCCTAGATGGCCATCAGTACAAAGCCACAGGAACCAGATGAGTCCTTTGCACAATCTGACTCTGCTGCAGCCTAGATTTAAACTGCTGATTTGATCTGGCCAGAGGAGAATGACACTATTTCGACACACTATTTCCCCGTCTAAATGCTGTAAAGCTGATATAAAGCCACCCAGCTTTACATCAAGCTGTTGTAAAGCTGCTTTGACACAATTTGCATTTTTAAAAGCGCTATATAAATAATAGCGACTATTTTCTTGTTTTATGATTGTTTGCTGCCTGCCCTGACCATTGCCTGTTTTTGGATTACTCTTTTGCCTTGGATACTGTTGTTTGCTGGTGTTGGACCATGCCTGTTCTGACTACGAATTGTTTTAATAAAAGCTTGCACTTGGATCTTATCTTCATTGTCATGCCCAGTCAATTACAATTACGTGTAGCATGAAGGTGACCCCAAGTTGAGAATACGTGCAGTTTCTTGATAAATGGCAAACAGAACCAAAACATGACATAAACACAAGCACTAGAACTGGACATGTACTGACTTGAACGTGACACAAACAGGCTTGACCAATCTCACCAACCACTGTATATATCCAAGGATTAATGACTAAAACCCTAAACACACGCCACGATTTTAGCAATCCTATAAGATCATTGCATGTCACACTGTGCGACATGGATCTAATAAACTTGGCTACGATGTGTGTGTAGACTGTACGATGATGACACGTTGACTTGTACGCTACAACGCACATTCATAAAGAAGGATAAAAGGCATGATAAAATCACACTTTAGCAGTTGTATTTGTTTATGTGTGCTGAAAAAAAAGTGGAAGAGGCGAAAGGGGAAGGCATAAGAGCTTGAGGTAAGCAGTTATATGTTTTAGTGCCATGTAGCGTTGATTTCATGTCACATTTTTATTGGTTGGTCAGTAAACGTGACTCGTACCAGCAAACACACTGTGCGTTGATCATGCTGTATCGTAGGCTATCTTTGGTCGCAAGATCGTGACAATGGCCGTCTTTGAACCTCTCTCACTGTACGACACAGGACAACCAATTAAGAGCCACGATCACAGAACTCGCCACAATTGTTTCACGATGCCAATCTTTCATCTAGGACAGCCGAAAATTGTGCAGTGTGTTTAGGGCTTAACAAGATACACCTGAAAATAAAAAAAAGACAATGAACCAATGACAATACAGAACTGAAAACTACCTGACAAGACAACAAACCAATGAAAACAGCTGTGTTAAACTTGAAGCAGCACTGCCCAGACTGATTTATGACATCAAAGTACCACGAGAGTAATATAAATCATACAGAGCTGTCTGCTCTCTATAGCTCTCATGACAAAACAGCAACCACGACTATGACAAACATAAAAATAAAAAACCTGAAAACATCAATATAAACAAAACTTAAAATCAATGTGACATTATACAATTGTATTTACAGTATAAATGCATTCATGCCACCTCTGAGCTCCATTAAACGGTCTATGTAAATACATCATAATCATTGCTTAAAGGTTTTTTGGGTGTTAGTATAAATATATTAGTCTTAAGGTTATCTGTATGCCAGTGTGCTCCAAAACAGTGACAAAATTCGCATTTAGAAGATATAAGCATTCAAAGCTTGTAGTTCGTCACTTCTGCCAAAACGGCTCAACGATTTTTTTGATGTCACATCGTACTTCATCGTCGTGGCTGGTGGAACTCTTGTCTTCGCCTTCAGTCTCTGAGTCCTGGACTCCGCCTCAGCCCTTCGACCCAGCGGCTCCACCATGGCTCCTAGCTGCCTCCTCTCCGTCCTCCTCTCTGTCTGTCCCTGATTAGCACCCCTACTTGGTTCATTCTGTGCATTCAGTCTTTGTTTCGTATTAAGTTGGAATTGGTGTGTGTCAACCCCTTGTCTGTGTGGATTATCTTCTTCCTGGATATTATTAAACTACTTGTTGAATTTATCATTGTCTGCGTGTGCCTTCCTTGACACAACCGTTACAGTAATAGTCCTATAGTGTCGTATTATTCTAATTAAATTTATTGATTAAATATAAGAATTTGACATACATGATAATGCATACATGATGGAAAAATACTATTGTATTAGTTGGATTTTGATAATATAAGAAAAGTTCTTCCTATTATTATTATTGTTATTATTATTATTATTATTACTATACCAGGAAAATGTGTCAACATTAAGTGAAACTGGAACCTTACATTTACATTGGGTTTAAAACAGTGAGAACTTTCCCTATTCTTTTCACAACATCACCCTCACTACCATTTATGTAAAATGTAAAAACTCTATGGATTTAAAAAAAAAAAAAAAAAAAAAAAAAAAAAAAACTGCACCGGTTTTTGTCTAACCGAATCAGTCCAGGCCCAGGACAAAAGTCCAGTTGTCACCACTTTTCTACGCCCATGGGCAGGACTAATATTACATAATAATTAGTACTGTGAAAAATAAGCACGTTAACGCATGCGATTAATTTTTTCAGTTTAATGCATTGAAAATATTTAATGCAATTAACGCAGGGGCAGGGCTAGAGTGAAGTCCACTTCACCTCAGCGCCAGACGCGAGTCAAACGAGCACGGAAACGGTACTGTGCTTGTAGCGTGTGCTATTCTATTGCACGCACAAAGGCGCCGGCACTGTACGATGTATAATTTCATATCAACACTACGTGCATGCAATGTCATGGTCAGTTAAGTCATGAAGTTACCAAAAAGGCAATTAATGCTGCCTTAAATTTGTGCACGCATGTAATATATTTTATACAAGTCTCATTTAAAGAACATGTCTCGGAAATGGTTTTCAAAACTGTCCTGGAGCAGCCCAGCACTGTTTTCCTCAGATCTGCGTCACGTTCAGCAGCGGCAGCTCTTAAAGAAATAGAAGCCAAAACAACCTAATAACCAGCTGCTGTGATGTCTGTTAATCAAAGAGGAAAAGAGAGAGAGAGAGAGAAAAAAGAGGAAATCAACAACTTTTATAGCTTTAAAGATTCATCTATATTTAATTTAGAATTTATGGCTCATTTCCACTGAGCGGTACGGGTCAGTACAATACAGTACAGTACAGTACGGTACAATTCAGGACCGAAAACCCTGATCCAGCTTACGTTTCCACCGCCAACAGTACCCTACTTGATAGGCGTGGTGTATGCCGGAAAGTAGCGATCGACGATAAAGTGCGACAATAAGCACAACTCTGCCTCATTTTGTTAAATGTCAGTTTTAATGAACAATAATAGCCATTATAAAAGTATAAGTACAAAGTATAAGAGGCTTATATAAGAGGAAATAAAGACAAAAGCAAACAATTCAGTCAAACGTTTGCTACAAAAATCAACGCTGTAGCTAATATACGGTAAAGTTCAAAATAAATATATAAAGTTAAACATAACTTTGTGCTCAGCCAAAACGATATGACCAGGAACAAATAATAGATTCATGAGACCATGAATGCCTGTTAAATATACCCAAAATGAATTGTATCTCATGTTTAATGACTACAGAGACATCAGAGCCAGCGGCAAATGTCGGATGGACTAGCCAAGCTAAGGCTGCTCTAGGCGGATACATGATCACCTGGAGCTCCGAAATCGGCATAGCAAATTTTCAAATAGGTGCTATCTTTATAAATAAACCGCAGATT
The DNA here is from genome assembly GCA_021397915.2 of Tor tambroides. Lineage (NCBI taxonomy): Eukaryota > Metazoa > Chordata > Actinopteri > Cypriniformes > Cyprinidae > Tor > Tor tambroides. The sequence continues at coordinate 2,951 of JAFVLL020014271.1, read as the reverse complement.
TGAGTTTTAAGCAATTACATTCTCGCCTGAAAAACTACATTTCATGACACAATAACAGTAATATTTTGAAAATGATGCAGGTTTTTGGGCAATGACGTTTCACAAGCCCACAAGAACAGAAAAGAATGCATATTGAGAAATGGCTATTGTCTGTGTGAAAATTTAAAATGATAAAATACACTTACATTTTTTTGTGTTTGAGTACTCTGATGCAAATAAGCCCAACACTCATGGACAGCAGAGCGGAACGAGTGAAGGAGAAGCTTTATCCCCTTGTATCACGCATAAGTGATGATTCTAGTCAACCAATCAACGTCCTGCAGTGAGTTTAGCTCCACCCTTTTGGTATACTTTGCTATGCTAGGTACCCCAAATGGAAGGGTACCAAAAAAGTGGTATGGTACAGTTCGCAACTTTGGTACCATTGACAAATTCTGACAATAGAAACGGACATAATTGCGCACAGTACCGTACTGTACTGAACCGTACCGCTCGGTGGAAACGAGCCATTAGTGTTTGATAACTTCAGTTTCAATTTCTGTATATTTCTGCTGAAGGGCACAGGTAATTATGACATTTATTATAATGGGATTATGTGAAGATTCTTTTCAGTTAACTTAAATTAGAAGTTTTTTTTTAAAGTCTAATAAATGTTAAAATTGATAGCTCTCAATCATACTGTAATGTTGAATGGCTATAGTCAGTGGTTAAAGGGCACCTATTATGCCCCTTTTTACAAGATGTAATATTGGTCTTGGGTTTCCCCAGAATGTGTCTGTGAAGTTTCAGCCCAAAATACCCAACAGATCATTTATTACAGCAGCTGGAAAATGTCATTTTTGGGGTGTGTCTTAAAAAAAAGAGCTGTTTTGGAGTGTATCGCTTTAAATGCAAATGAGCTGCCCGCCCTGTCTCCAGAAGAGGGCGTCGCATATACGTCTCTCTGCATTGCATATCTACAGCATTAAACAGCCAGTAGAAGCAACATAACTGAGAGCGAGAGAACCAGTTTTTAGCTGTACATATGGGAAGTCAAATGCACTGAAAGTAGGACGAAACAGCACAATGTTACAGAGTTCGCGCTGCGCTAACCTGTCATCGGCACGGATCAATTGACCGAGCCGCGTAACCGCGCTACCGAACTAATCTCACGCTACGAACGGCGCAAACTAATCTCACAAGCGCTGCGCTGATCAGTTAAAAAATACTTAATGTGCGCACATAAATACGGTTAAAACGCTAAGCACTATAACTACAACGACATTCACAAAGGAGTCTGGAGTGATACACCTATTATGCCCCTAATAATAATAATATTTATATAATTTTGTGAACTATAAACACACTGTGAGAAATGTATTATTTTCAAGAAAAAGTGTGAATGTGAATGAAAGTGAAATTAGTGTACTTTTTAATTTGAATATAAGTAAGGCTGACTTCTAATCTTTATTGGACATGCCATTGCCTCTGAGCCAGAACCTAATATGACATACAGCGGGTAAGTACTGAACACATCACCATTTTTCTCAATAAATATATTTCTAAAGGTGTTATTGACATGAAATTTTCACCAGATGTCAATAACAACCCAAGTATTCCATACATACAAAGAAAACAAAAGAAATTAGTTCAGAAATTAAGATATATGTAATAAAATGAAACGACACAGGGAAAAAGTATTGATCTACTGAAATTTATTTAATACTTCATACAAAAGCCTTTGTTGGTAATGACAGCTTCAAGAGGCCTCCTGTATGGAGAAACTGGGTGTGCTCACTCGTCCTGAAAAGTGAAGCTGCAGGCTCTTTGATCGCCCCCTGGTGGCTGGCTGCAGTACAGATCATAAACCCTGCCCTCTCCATGTAAACAAATCGGACTTGAGTCAAAATAAAAAAAATAAATTACACTTCCAGTACAATTTTCCGAAATATGGTTTTGGTCATTTAAGGTAGTTATCACGCTGATACATGTTCAATTGTTCTTTTTTGTGATAAGTTTCACTTTAGCTAGTAATTTGATGCTATAAAACCGGGGTGTGTCTTTATGGTTGATTGGGTCTGCGGGAGTTTGGGCGGGAGTTTGATTCCACGGCTCCACCTCACGACACTACTGCGCAGACTCTGGCTCCAAATGACGTCATTTTCTCAAGATGGCAACGGCCAGAGGGAGTCACGTGACGCGCTCATGAACCTAGTCGCACTTGAGTAGAGCTCCGTACGTTTGGCCTCTTTTTGCTGATTTTTTTCTTTTTGTTTTAAGTTTTATTCATTGGTGGTGCTTTACCTGATGGCATGCAGTCGTAAACAGCTGGAGTTGTCTCCGTCGGCTTCTCCGATTAAGAAGAAATCCAAGACACCGACCGCGAGTGATATGGTGGACAAGATGGCGAACACTGTTTCACACTTTGAGGACATTCTGAGAACCGAGTTGACAGCGATGTGGAACGAATTCGCTTCTCACATGTCAGTTGCTCAGTCACTATGCTCTAAACTGGATCTTCTTACAGGTGAGATGAGAGAACAAAAGAAAGTCGTCGCAGATCACGATAGGCGTGTTGCCGCGCTGAAGCAACAGGTTGTGGACTTACAGGATCGCAATAGGCGCAGCAATCTGCGTCTGGTCGGATTGCCTGAAGGTTCAGAAAAGGACGACCCTATGGGCTTTTTGAAAAGATCGCTACCGACGTGGCTCCCGTCTCTGGCGGGCAAAGAGATTGAAGTGGAGCGAGCGCATCGCGTGTACACAAGGCTCTCCTCAGATCGCGCTAAACCACGGGTTTTCATCTTTAAACTGCTGCGGTACACGGACAGGGAGCTCATTCTGCGGGCCGCCAGACTCCACGCCCCGGTGAAAACATCCGACGGAGCAACGCTGTCTTTCTTTCCAGATTTTTCTCCGGTCACCGCAAAAAGAAGAAGTGCATTTGCGCCAGTTAGGAAGGAGATGAGAGA